>LFZO01000570.1:0-27848 GCA_001578225.1 Pseudocercospora musae
ATCTCTTTCCCTAAGAGTCCTTAGATTTCCTTTTGCTCCTATAGGTCCGTAATGTAGACTCTAACTACTGTCCTCGGGGGTTTTGGCGCCTCTTGGCTAGCTACTACTACCTAGGTACGGTAGTTTAGGCTTGTCTCTTGTTATTTCTTTGTAATCTTTGCTACGGCTATATTAGCTGCCTTCGTAATCATGTAGCTTGCCTAGTTGTAGATTGCTTTTAGTCCTCTAAGGAGCTCTAAGATTATTATCTTATATGCCCTCTTAGGGGTTTTCCTATCTTCTGCCTTTAGTACCTCCTCTACCCTAGTACATAGTGCTTTCCATTCGTCCTCCCTCCCTTCCTAACTGTTTTCCCTTCGTCTCTAATTGTTCGCTACCATCTCCTTTCCCTTCTCTTAATCGGTATATAGAGTACCGTAGATACACTATACAAGTTAGTCGGCTTAGAAACTAGGAGATTACGAAGGTTAATAAGCGCCTAGTAAGTACCGCTAGCCTACCTAACCCGACTATACCTCGAATTCCTCGCACTATCCTTCCTATACCTCCTACTATAAGCGTACGGCCTTACTATCCTTTAAGTTAGCCTAGCCTATATACTTAAGCACTTTAGTAAGCTTAGATAAGTGCCGTACGTTAAGCTAGACACGAAGTACGGTAGACTCTATAGACGCTAGATCTAGCCCTACTTGCACTTAACGTATCTAATACGATACTAAGTCCTAGGCTATAGCGGACGCCTATACGGCAAAATTAACTAGACTAGATCTAAGACAAGCTCTAGTTTTAGTACGTTAATTGCGGACATCTACGTCTACAAGAAGATTAGGGTAGTAAGTCTAAGGATTAATACGTATACTACGATATAATAACGCTTAACGAGGACTTGGTAACTAAAAACAAGTAGTACATCTTCAAGAACTATAATAGCAATCGCTAGAGCTTTCTTCGACCTAATATACTAGAATTAACTAAGTACTACTACGTATACTAGCCTAGATACAATCCAACATCTAGTATATAGGCTACTCCGGGCATAGGCGGCGGAGGTACTAGTATTAGTTAGGCTTCGCTATAGTCCTTTCTATTAACTCCTAGATAGTTAAGCTTCTACTAGCTGTCTTAAATACTAACTTCAATACCTCTTAGTAGTTCCTCTTAGCTAGGGTCCTCTTAGCTAGGGTCGTAGCCGCAATAGTAGGGTTCTTCTTAGCAATTGTAGTCTTAGTAGGCGCTAGTATCTTCTTAGTAGTAGTAGTAATAGTAACTAGCTCGAGCTACTATGTCGCGTAATGCCCGAGAGCGAATAGATCGGAGAACTAGATTTCTTAACTACTAAGAACCTTAGCTAGTCTCGGTTAATTAGTAACAAGTTATAGCTATATTAGATATATTCGACGAATTACTCTTAGCTAACTTCTATAATACTATCGACGATAATAGCCTTGAGACATGTATACGCTATTACGAGCGCTAGTTTAGGATAAACCTAGCTAAGAACAATAGCATTTGTAGTCGATGTATCGATCGTAATTATCTAAGCAAGATGCAACTAGGCGACCCTTTCCTATTTAGTAATAGTAATAACATAGATCCTAGTCGTATTCTAGAGGAGCTTTAAGGACTCTCGACTACCGAAGAACTTCTTATTACGCGGGTCTATGTATAGATATTAGTCTTTTATATACGAGGCTAGTAGTAGAAGTATCGTAGTTATATCTATAACTTTCTCAAAGATGTTATTACTATCTATTATAAGCTACCTCGCATATCCCAAGAATTAGACTTAGTTATACTACGACCGCGCTAGAAGCTATAGCTATCTAGTAATAATGCTAATACGGACGAGGATATAGGAGATGCTATAGTAGCTACTAAAGACTAGGAGCGGAAGCGACGTCAATTTCGAGAGGACTTCCGTATACGTCGTAGTAGAGTCTTGAACGCTCTCCGCTAGTTGAAGTAGTATAACTAGTACTACTACGATATCTTAGTTAACGAAGAAGCCTTGAGTTAACTACTAGAAGATAACACTATTAAGGAGCAACTAGAAGCTACCGAATACGATGAAAACCAAGTAACTACTAAGGATAGTAAGTATCGTAACACTATTCCTCCTCCTTAATAGAATTAACTATAAGGCATTACGATCGGTAGTTTTGTAACGCAAGCCCCGTAGTTTCTATACTATGGCTATAGCTTCCCTCGTAGCGTCTAATAGCGCTCCTACTATAATGCCAACCTTCCCTAAGACAAGCGTATTTAGTATAAGTATATATAGTACGCTTATGGGATTGTCGACTCGAATTACGAGGCTAAACTAAAGTAGTACATCGCTAGTAGTTATGAAACTACCCGAGACTAATTCTTATATAGTACGCTTAGTGTTCTACTACCTATTAACTAATACAATCCCGCTTTGTCGAACAAGGCTAAGTGTATTGCGTATATTCGAATACCCGTAGTACCTATATAGCTAGCTCTACCGCCTCCGCCTATTCCAATACCGCCTCCGCCTACCTTTAACCCTAGATTTGACGTTAGTCTAACTCAAGGCGCTAGTAAGCCTAATGCAGATAAAGAACTAGGCTATAATCATATAGCCGTGCCTAATCTTTATCCTAAGTATCGCGCTCTCGATTAGCTACAAGAGCGGCTTCGTCGTCGCCGTACTAGAGAAGATATTATAGGGCTAGCGAACGATCCTATAGTCCCTTAATAGCCGCCGTAGTTGTTACACTTGACCTAACTAGATTACGATAAGGTTCCGATTAATAAGCTCGATCGATCCTATCCCCTTATAGCTATAGCGTTTCCTACTCTACTATCGTAGGGCAAGGGTAATCCTAATTAGCTACGTCCTCGCACTATAATATAGGATTAGGCTATCGATCACTTTATAAGATACTAGGATAGCCGCTTTACTAGTTATAAGCGCTAGCTATACTTTGTCTTTAATAAGGGAATAAGGTATTATGTTTTAAAAGTAGCTATATTCTTCTCGAACAAGTACTAAAAGGACGGGACGGAGGTTACTATAGAGACACTAGAGGCCGCCCTCGCTACCGATCCAAAGGCCGACAAGGAAGCTTAGCGCTTGCTTAACTCTATCGTTCGTATTAGTAGTTAGATCCGGGGTACTCGACTATACTAGAATAGCCGACGCATTAACCTAGAGACTTATATTCGAGCCCTTAGCAAGCCGGATCTATTCTATATAGTTAGTACTACGGATCTCTAATAGGACTTATTAGCTAGAATTATGCCTAGCTATAAGCGTTAGAAGCGCCTAGGTCCTTACAAGCGGGTAAAGATAGTACGCGAGAATCTTCGCAAGTATCTATATATTACTAATACCTATATATAGCGTCGGTTCTAGTACTTGCTCGATAAGGTACTTAAGCCTAAGTTTAATATTATAGATTACTAGTACCGATTTGAGTAGTAGAACTATAGTAGCTACTATATATACTTCTTCCTTTAGTGCGACCTACTAAAGCCTAGTATCGATACTACTAAAGCCCGATAGGCATTTGCTTAGTAGTAGGGAGTACACATTTCGGCTTTGAACCTAGAGCTAGGTAGAGACCTTAGATAGGGCGCGACAATCTAGGCCGATACTAACGAGCTTAGTAATAATCAAGTAGACCTAGCCGATATTATTAACCGTATCTAGCGATACGTTTATAGCGACTACTATTAGGCTAAGCGAAAGGACAACTTGGATAGCGAGATAGCTTGTCGCTTCTATTTCCTACGCGTATATCGAGCCTCTACTAATATTGACTACGAACATAATAATCGTTATCTTAGCTTTACTACTATCTATAATAATTCCTTCCTTAGCTATTTCAATCGGCTTATGTCGATAGCCTAGCGCGCAAACTACGATATTACTCCTTATACTACCCTTTATACTATTATACAATACATCCTTAAGTACTATAGCAAGACTAAAGTCAAGAGTCGGTCCTATAATAATATTATGAAAGGCCTTCTCCCGTTAATTAATTATTAGAAGCCGCTACTTTCAATAGTTACAAAGTTGCTTAATATCCTTATTATAGAGCGAGACTAGCCTACGTAGGAAGTTGCCTATCTTAACCTACATCTACCGCTTTAGAAGGATAGTCGGACTATTGTAATACTAGACTATCGCCTATAAACCGAGTAGACTACTCCCGTCGACCTTTAAGATAGTAAGGACGAAGAAGTAGCCGATATCGAAGTCGACGCTACCGATAAGGACACTAATAGCTAGTAGCGTCGCGTACCTAGTAAGACTATAATATAGAAGTATCTAGCCCGCCTAGAAAACGCTAAAGACGTAACCCTCTTCTAGTACTTAACCGAGTAGAATTTATAACGCCGTAGTATACCGAATAGGCTACGAAATGTAGAGAGAGACGCCCGCCTTATTAACTACTTTCCTCGATATCTATCCGACCTAGCGAAGGCTAACTATATCTAGTACTAGCGCATCAAGATTTGGATGTATTACCCGTTCCGTAAGCTCCCGCAATACTCGTAGTAATAGCTATATACCTTCCCTAACGATATAAACGTATAGTTCTATACCTAGGACGCCGCTCTATAGCATTGTCGATAGAATTATACACATCTAGATAATTACTTATAGGAGATCGATAGGCGGGATAATAACGACTTTATTAACCTATAGCTACAAGACCTTAGTAAGCCTACTAACTTCGATACTCTCTATAGACCTTCGCTAAACCCTAGCGTACGCGATAAAGATCCTAATAACCTTAGTAACCGCGAGCTAGATAGAGCTACTTACTAGGAGACTCGTATCGGCAAATATCTTAACGAGTATCCTAAAATCTACGATACTAACTAAGACTAGTAGTAGAATAAGAAGGTCTCTTACGGTACTATTAATCTAGACGTACAATTATAGTCTATAGCCTAGTTTAACAAGTTGAACCGCTATTAGCGATAAGGCTTTAATAAGGTAGTTAATTATTTTATAGCCGTTCTTGCTAGCAATAATCCTACTTAGCTACTACTCAATATCGACGGAGCCGATAGTATAGGCAAGTCTTTCCTTATTGAGATAATTTGTACGCGCCTATAGTTAGATACTAAAGTAGCTAACCATTAAGGCAATCTAGTCATTCGCCTAGCTCCTACTAGAATAGCGGCAACAAACATCGATAGATCTACGCTATATTCGATATTCAAGTTACTAGTACGGACCGGAAAAGCTAGTATATAGGACCTAGCCGGAGTTCGACTTACTCGGATAGAGAATATATTGCGACCCGTCCGCTATATTATTATAGACGAGAAGTCAATGGTTAGCTAGCCGTTACTCTAGATACTTGATTAGCGGCTCCGGTAATGCCTCGATAGCGAGATTCCTTATAGAGGCATAAATATAGTTATCTTTAGAGACTTCTATTAATTGATACTAGTTTTCTAGAAGCTACTATTCTATATAGTCCTAAAGACCGTAGAAGACATTGTAGGCTAAGCTATATATTACGCTTTTAATAAGTCCCTCGTACTCTAAGCTAATATGCGGCAAGAAGGCGATAACCTAGATTAGATTGCTTTCCGGGAGGATCTAAATGCGCTACGTGTTAGAGAGGCTCAAATGCCCTACTAGTAGACACTTATGTAGCGCGCTAACATTATAGATCCCGCCGAGCTACGCAAGTTTAAAGATACTACGCGTATCTACTTTACTAACGCCGATATAAACGACCTTAATTACGAGAAGCTTCGAGATATTAGCAATCCTATCCTACCTATCCAAGTATCCTACAATTGGCTAGATGTAGCTACTATTAGCTTAAAGAACGTCTACAATCTCGAGCCTATCCTCAAGATATCTATTAGATACAAGGTTATACTTCTTACTAATCTCTAGATAGAATTTAGTATAGTTAACGGTCGATAGGGCATACTATATAACATTATATAGGTAGAAACCGCTCGTAATAAGAACCTCCGTTAAGAGCTACCGCTCTATCTTCTAGTCGCCGTTAAAGGTCTTAAGGATAACGTACTAGCTCTATTTAGTATCGGATCCCGCAAGATTGTTCCTATCTTTAGAGTATAGCGTAACGTTAATAGGCAAGACGACGATTAGCGGGAGTAGTTTCTATTAACGGTCTCCTACGCCTTAATAGTTTACAAAGCGTAAGGCATTACATTAGACAAGGTAGTAGTCAAGCTAGGTCCTAAAGACTTCTCTACCGGTTTGACCTATATTGCCTTCTCTCGTATTAAGACTATTAGGGGATTAATGCTCGAGGAACCCTTTAACTTAGAGCGTATACGCAATCTTGTAGGCAATGTCTAGCGAATACGGCTTGTTAATAAGTAGCGGCGGTAATCGTAGTATCTCCTAGAGCTACTAGTAACTCCTATACTATTATCGCGCGTATTCGGTAGTATTAGTAGCGCCCTCGCTAACCTTTCTAACAATTTCCGGATAGTACTTAAGTAGTAGCTACTACTATCCGATTATCGTAACGAGGACGATAATTAGACTAAGACTCCTTTAGAACTACCTCTACCTAGATAAGAAGATAACGACGCTATAGATATTAACGATCCGGAGTAGGAGCCTAATACGCTCGAGCTAATCGGTATAGTACTAAATAATAAGATTCTAAGCTAGGGCTTTCCGCTCGTATCTAGTTAGGTTTACAATCTAAATACTAGGCTACCTCGCCGTCGTTTCCCTATCCGCGAAGTCGATATAGATATAGAGCGTTTACTCTTTATCGAGGAGATTTAAGAGAAAGAGCGTAGGGTCTAGTATAATCTCCGTTAATAGGCACGTATAGGGCTATCTAAGCCTAATGGAGGCCGACTACGCGCTATCTCTATCTCATCTACGACATCTACCTCTATAGTAGTAAGTACGTCTAATAAAGCCCTACTAAAAGCTCCTATAAAAGCTCCTACAAAAGCTCCTACAAAAGCTCCTATAAAAGCTCTCGTACCTACAAAGCCTTATACTTCTACAAAAGCTCCTAAAACCGTAAGTGTAGCACTATAGGCACCTTCGTAGGTAGCCCTAGTATACATTCGCCTAGGCGACAAGGACTTAGAGCGGAACTTTAAGTAGTAGGTAAGGATTAAGCTAGCACTCCCGCCTCTCTTCTATTACTACGATTAAGACTTAATAGACGCTACACGACTACTCTAGAAGGCATACTAGAAGCGCTTTATCGATAACTTCGAGGGCGAGAGAGTGTTTTAGTAGGTATTTCGTCGAATGTTCCTTACTAAGGTAGAGGGAGCCGCTACGGAATCTCGTATTCTATAGAATACGAAGAAGCAAGAGTATTAGCCTAGTAGTAGAACTCCCTATACCTAGATAGTACGTCTTATTAACTTGGCCTTTAAATATTAGAACGTCGCTACTAGCGTCGGTCGACGTATATAGGTTAACCTAGGTAGCGTACGTATCTAGATAAAGACTAATACTAGAATTGCTTCGAGAGACCTAGGCCTATTCGACAAGGTAGCTTACCTTCCCCGAGATCTTACTCCTAAGTTAATACCTAATAAGATGCTACTATCTTAGTACAACGAAGTACTTATAACTAATCTTCTTCGATTATACGAAGAGTCGTTTATCCGAGGTAGAGAACTTATTACTCCTAATTAGGCCTACCTATTCTTGTTCTTGTCTAAGGTCGGCGAGCGGAAGGTTATCGATATACTAGACATTGCTATTAAAGCTATCGCTAACTTTGGGTAGCCGTCTATAGTAAACTCTAAGACTATTAACTATTAATAGTAGACCGATACTATCGAGAAAGAGATCGACTAATACTAGCTAAGTACCGACGATCTCCTTACTATACTTAGTTCCCTTAATTTCGCGCTAGACGATAAGCTTCGGTTAATCGTGTTTATCTACTCGTCTAACAAGTACCTTATTACTACGCTTATCGACCCTCGTATAGTAATAGTATAGACTTAGAACTCCTAGCCGGATATTTATCCTAACGGAAGACGAGCTATTAGTCCGAACGGTATCCGTCTTATGCTTACCTTTATACGACTACTCTCGCTCTTTCTAGAAGCCTAGGCTACTAGATAGCCTTAATAATAGACATATTAGGAGGTCGACTAAGTTACTCGTTAAGCTAATCTATATAACTATAGTACCCTTACTATTAACAATGCGATCTACCTTATATAGGGTTAAGTTCCTTAGTAGGTTTATAGCGATAAAGACTACCTTCGAGCCTATACTCTAAATATCTATATATAGTACCTAGATATTCTATGCGATAGCGTCGACTAGGATTTTCGACTATAATAGTATATACCGGATATTCCTATTATTCCTTCTTATTAGCTAAATAAGGTTAGTATAGCGTATTATAAGCAAATCGTTACCGAAGCCGAAGAGCGACGTCGTAAGGCATAGTAGAAGGCGGAAGTAGAAAAGGAGGTCTAGGAGGACTTAGTAAAGGAAGAGGCGAAGGCGGCTACGATAGTAGCTAGATAGTAGGTATCGAGCTTATCGGAGTCTACTACATAGCCGGAGGTACCTTTAGATTAGTTCAATTTTGAGGGAGGGGATAGCGATGCGGATTTGGATATAGACATAGGTAATAAGGAGTAGGAAAAGCGTTTAATAGTATAAAGGCTTTATACCTTTATAGTACTAAACGATCGTTATATACCTTGGTTTAGCTTTTATAACACTAGGTAGTAGAGAGGTTGTAGATGAATTGAGTCGATTAAGTATATTTCTAGTAGACTACGCTAATAAAAGTAATTAATACGATAACGATAATAGCTTCTAATTAGCTTAAAAGGCGAAAGCTTCGCTCGCACTCCTCTAGGTACGCGTTAGCCGCATAGGAGCACATATTAAGTAATTATTAACTAACTAACTAAAGGGGAGTGTTGTATATTAGTTAGTATACTAAGGTAATAGGGGAGGAACAATAATAGGTAGCTTTTAAGGGTACTAATTTAGGGCTACTGTTACAGACTTATTCAGTCTATTACATACTAACTTAGGGTTACTAACAAGGACATATAAAGATTAACTAGTTAGCCACCTTCTATAGTTTATGCAATTCAGTAGGCAATTCACGAATGTCTCGGTCTATACCATCAATTCACAACAACATCTTGCAAGCATACCCTGCATACAGTAGCGAGGTGTACCACCTCACTCTCTGAGAGACAAAGCCAACTTCTCGTCTCCGCTCTCACGCTTCCATCATGGTCTCAAACAAGCCACTCACAGTAGGCAATCAGCCGCCATGGACCACACTTGGCACGGGGCCTTCCCAGGAGACAAACATCTCGGAAGTTGACCAAGCACAAGAACTCAAAGATTTCATCATCGAAATAGCAGTCGACATCGGCGAGCTCGAGCAATTCTACAACGTCAGCTTGTCTGCCACCAGAGTCCAACGCCTTGGCGAATATGTGGCGCAGCATGTGAATGCTGTGGTGACTCGTTTCGCTCCATTCGATGGGTTGACACAGGACGCCAAGGTGGACTGGCTACTCATCCGTGCCTGGTTGAATGACAAGCTTCGCACTCTCAGGACGGAATGGAGGCAGCTGAACGACCTGAAGCCACTGCTCGGAGACTGGGTGCCGGGACTGGTGGATCTGTGCGAGCGCAGGCAGAAAGTCATACCTACCGAAGGCAAGTATGCCGGTCAAACATTATCGGATGCCATCAAAGCCGTCGATACTCTGGCAGCGGAGATCCAAAGTGGCAAGTTCAAGATGGAAGACAACCGGTTTGATGCATTTCGTGCTGCGCTTCAGCTGGAAGATTTGGCAAGACATCTCACAGAGTGGTACGCTTTCTATTCAGGCTATGATCCCCTTTTCACATGGTGGACTTGCAAACCTTGGCAGGAATTCTCGCGAAAGCTGGTCTCCTTCATTGCTGTCATACGGCAATACCTGGTGGGCATCAAGCCTGGCGACGACGACGCTATCGTCGGCCAGCCAATCGGTAAGGAGGGCATTGATGCAGAGCTGTTGACGGAATGCATCGCATACTCGCCGGAGGAAATCATAAAAATCGGCGAGAAGCAATACAAGTGGTGTGAGAGGGAAGCGATCAAAGCTTCGCGAGAAATGGGCTTTGGCGATGATTGGCGCAAAGCCCAGGACAAGGTCAAGAACATGTACGTCGAACCTGGTCGGCAGACGAACATGGTGCACGAACTGGCTCAAGAGGCTGTGGATTATGTGGAAAAGTACGACATGGTCACACTGCCGGAAATCGCCAAAGAGTGTTGGAGGACGTTCATGATGACGCCTGAACGACAGAAGGTCAACCCGTTCTTCCTGGGCGGCAGCGAAATCATTGTGTCTTACCCAACCGATACCATGTCCCACGAGGACAAGCTCATGGTCATGCGAGGCAACAACAGACCATTCTCGAGATCGACCGTGTTCCACGAACTACTTCCCGGGCACCATCTTCAGTACCACTACATGGCACGCAGCAAGCAGCATCGAAATATGTTCCAGACGCCCTTCTGGATCGAAGGATGGTCATTCTATTGGGAGCTGATTCTGTGGGATCGCGGCTTTCCAGGAAGCCCAGAAAACCGTCTCGGCATGCTGTTCTGGCACATGCATCGCTGTGCGCGAATCGTCTTCTCTTTGAACTTTCATCTCGGCAAGTGGACGGCTCAGCAATGCATCGAGTATCTCGTGGAGAAAGTGGGCCACGAGCTCGCCACGGCCGAAGGTGAAGTCAGACGATCGTTCAACGGCGAATACGGAGCGCTGTACCAGGCTGGGTACATGTTGGGCGCGCTGCAAATCTACGGTCTGAGAAAGGAGATGGTAGACACGGGTGAGATGAGCGAGAAGCAGTTTCACGACCGGGTCATGAAAGAAAACAATATGCCGATTGAGTTGCTGCGAGCGCTTTTGAAGGGCGAAAGGCTAGAAGCGCGTCGGAGGCCTAGCTGGAGGTTCTATGACTTGTGACTGCGCACAGCTTCGGCAGACTTGATGTGTTTGCGCACAACAACCTGCAAAGCGCAACAAAGATACTCCCTCTGAACGCCCTTGCCTCGTACGCGGTAGTTTTCGACGTAAACGAAAGGGCGTTTGTAAAGCCATTGAAGAAAGCAAACGTGTTCCCGAGTCCTCCGAAGACATCGCTAAGATGACCCTGTGCGATCTACTTCTGGCTCAGAAATTGCCAAGGTGGCACCCGGCGCCATCATCAGCATCAATGGACGTGACAGGACAGGACAGGGTAGGTAGGATAGGCTTCAAGTATAGCGGAGGAAGAACAGAATGAATTAGAAACTGAAGTGAGATGATATATTTCAAAGAGGGAGAGAGAAAGAGAGAGAGAAAATATGCCAAAACTCAATTCGATTCAATTCACTCCAATTCACTTCAATTCAACTCACTTCAATTCACTTCAATTCACTTCAATCCACTTCAATTCACTTCAATTCACTGCAATTCACTTCATCTCAAAACAAATCACATCGACAACAATCTACCTCCTGGCCTCATCAAATGCCCAACCGCAGCGTACCAACTCAACGAATCGAGGTATCATCAAATTTCATCTCCTTCCTCTCATCGCTCCGGAAAATCAGCCAAAAAAAAAACAATGCAAAAAATGAATAAATGTTCTCGCGTTACGTTATGGTGCATCATCGTTTCCTTCCATTCCAGTCCATCCGTCCATCCGTCCGTCCGTTGGGGTATCTTTTCCATCGTGAAACGTCAAAAAAAAGGCAGCGAAAGAGGAGAGCCTCCGCACCATAATGCAATATTGTGTATTCTCTCCCAAGGCAAAAAAAAACGGTTCGTGTGCGTGCGTTTCTTCGTGTTCGTGTTCCAAAGGAGATGTCGTTACTTCGTGAGTCGGTTCGTCTCGTTACACAAGGAACAAAAGAGGTCAGGATGCTCGTGGTGGTTGGTGATGTAGTCTCGAGGTGGACGGTGGTCGGGTGCGATTGGTCTGAGCAGAGCCAAGGTTGGAGTCGTGCGCTATGATCTATGCGGTTGCCATCTCCGAAAGTGGACGACAAGCCGCAGAATCACTTTACGACCGATGCTCCGCTCGACTGCCTTCCGATGTAGCGACAGCGACAAGTGCTTCAAGCTTGGCCATGTCATTGTTGGGCGGCTGACTGCAGCCGCTTTGATGAGCGAATCGTGGATCGTGACCGCTCTGAAGCGCATATGTCTGAAGCGGTTGAGCCTGTTGCTGCGGCGGCGCTTGCACATAGGTTTGATAGCCCGAATCAGTCCTCATGCGATCCTCCTTGTGCTGCACGTGGCTGCTTTGATGAGAGCTGTAGTATACCTTGTGCTCATCCGAGGTGATAGCAGTCCCAGGTGGGTACTGGTGTTCGGCAGGCACACCAGGGTTAACGATAACAGGGTTATACTCGGTAGCCTGCGAGGTTGACGGTGTTGGGACGCCGTCGCTGCTACCCGAATCTTCAGGTGAAGGGCGGTGAGGCATGTACACGCCCCCAGGCACACCACCTTGATGGGGTGTGATGGGTCCTCCGTACCAGGCATTGCGCTTATGTTTCCGTGGAGTGACAGGGCCTTCTGGCATCGACATGTGCTTCGGATGGACGTATTGCTGCGGTGGTGCCTGAGGATGGTAGTAAGGCGTGTGTTGAGGCGGCGGCGGCACCTGCTGTGCCTGCCACTGTCCTTCGACTGGTGCATTGGCGGCAGCAATGTCAAGCCTCGTCAAACCCTGCTGCAATTCTCTTCCGGAGCTTGTGGGTCTTGGCGACGAGTCGATCACCATAGCATCCGGCTGTCGTATGCTTGGTGGCGGAGCATGATCGAAGCTTTCAATGCCTGGCAGTCTCATCTGACTGGCCGCCTGCTGTTGGGTGAAGGCAGGTTTTGGCTCGTCGGGAGTTTGATGATACGTCAGCCCGCTTGTGGCAGGTCGCTGCTGATATTGCGAACTCGTGGTGGGATGCCAAGTGCGCCTACGAATCTCCATCTCGCTCTCCGACTCTCGCCGACCATTAGAGTAGATGGAGCTAGTCGGACTGCCGTAGATGCTGCTACTTTGCGAAAAGGTCGCTGACTGACCGGAAGGCAGCGGGCTGAAGTAGGGTTGAGGATGGATGGAGGGCTGCTGCTGCTGGAATGGATTAGCACCAGAAGGCACAGACAATCTGCGCGCCGGTGCTCTCGAGCCATTGTAGAATGACGACCTTGATATCGTGGAGACGGGCGAGACGATTGCAGACTGGAAGCGAGGGCTTTGTCCGCCAGTTGAGTAGGCAGTCGAGGTCGGTGTGCTGTAGCCTGTTGGCGACGAGTTGTAGTACATGTACTGCTGCTGCTGCTGCTGCTGCTGAGGACTGCCGCCATATGTTTCCAAGGACAGTCGTGCGCGAGCAGCAGGATCGTTCGCCATCGCAAGCGGGGGCGGTCGTCTTCGTGCATCGTCAGGCATGCCGATGCTGGATGTCGTTGAGCCGATGCTTGAAGAGGAGAGGTTGCGACTATGGCCTCGAGAATGACTGCCGCCGCCATTACTGCCAAGCGTGGATGCGCGGGAGCGGTTGTTGGGAGGTCGTACTCGATCGGTGCGGATCTGTCTCTGGAATCTGGTGCTCGTAGCCGCCAGCGACTCTGCTGGAATCTCCTCGTTGACATGTACCGTTTGCGCATGCTGACGAAGGTTGTCTAATCGCGAGAAGCGTCGTGAGCAGTGGCATTGAAATGGTCGTTCGCCAGTGTGTTTCCTGCGTTTCGTCAGCATCGACTTGCGTGGTGGTGATTCCAGCTCGACTCACCGAATATGTCTGGCCAGATGTTCACTCCGTGTAAAGCTGAGTTGACACGGCGGGAAGTCTGTACAGAAGAAGCGTTGGCCCTTCTTCTTCTTGCCTGATGGTTGCGACTCGCTCTTGACACTCTCGTTGTCCGAGTCGCCATCGTCCTCTGCATCTTGCTCGTCATCTTGCCCGGCCTCTCCCATTTCGACGTCTTGCGACTCGGCGTGAGACTTGTTCGATGGATTTGAGCCAACTCTCTTCACCTCACTGGATGGCTGCGGCGTACTGGGAAGGTCTGGTGCAGTAGGCGGATCGTCTGGTAAGGGTCGCTGTCCGGGCACACCTGCAAAGCTGTGCGTGGTTGGAGTGTTGGGTGATGATTCATCATTATGGACATCTTGCGGCTGCTCGGAGATAGTTGTGTCGGGTTTCGGTGTGGTTGGAGTAGTTGCGCGCACAGCCTGAGTGTCTTCAGAAGTGGACAGGGCGGTGTTGAGGGGGGAAAATGTGGCCATTTGTTATGCGACGCTGGTGGTCCAAGGGCGTGTCCAGCAGCTTAGGGCTCGAGTTGTGCGACGGCGGCACACAGCGTCGCGGGCGGCTCTCTCGCACTTGCGTCGCTCGATGGTTGCCCGGTGGTTCCTGCACTCAGGGCTGGTGTAGCGGTGGACCGCGCTTTCCGTCGACGGTCGACGGTCGACGGTGTTGACGTCGTTGAAGTGGTGGGGGGTGGGGATGGCGATGGCGCGGGTGAGGCTGGGGGATGGTAAACGGCGCGTACTATGCTTCCAGCGTTACTTAGTACCTACGGATACTCGACCAACTAGCGTGCGCGTGCTCTTGCAGGAAAGACTCGAGCGGGAAGTAGTCGGCAAGGATTCGGGAAGGCGCAGAGGAGGTGGGAACAATTAACAGCGACTTGAGACAGGCTGCGGAGTGCGGAGTGCGGACAAGATGGCTGACGTTCTGGCGTTGCTGCAGCGCAGGCGCAGGCGCAGGCGCAGGCGCAGGCACGAAAGCATCCAGCATCACAGCGGGGGAGAGCAGGGCAACAGTGTGGGCGCTGGGAAGCTGCAGTGTGTGTGGTCTCTATGCTCGGAAGTGGTCGGGACAACATTGTAGCAATACGCAGCTTGTGATAAGCTACTCTGATCACCTCAAGGCTCAAGGCTCAAGGCTCAAGCTTGCCTGGTAAAGATGCCATTGCCATCTAGCATGATCCCTAGCTTCTCCTGAAACCCTCAGCTTTGCCGCTGACCACTGTGACCGAGTGTGACATCGCGTAGAGTGTGTCTCGAGAATATGCTGTTCGTTGTCTGTATCATACTCACCGCTCCGACCGTGGTGCTCGTAAGACCCTCAGTCCGGAAGCCAAGCTTTCAGCTGACACCCTTCCGTTTCGTCTCGCTCAGCGAACGCTATCGTCGTCATTCACCAGCCCTTCTAACTTCTCCCAGCGGACTCCGAAAAGTATCCTCGTGTTATGCCAGCATTCAATAATAACACCTACACCGCATGTCCAACCCTCTGTTTGATGATCAGCCTCGAATCTTGTTCATCGTCGCCCGACCAATTGAGCTTCACACTTCAGTGAATGCATCTTCGCCTTAGCGCTAAGCGCGGGCTAGCGTGTTGGAGCAATCGCCTCCTGCAAGGGCGAGTACAGATGTACTTCTAGCCAGGTACTATGAAAGCATGCTTGCATAAAAAGTCGTTGAGACGTCAGACATCTTCGAGTCTACTGCAGGTGAAATCGTTCGGCCGGAGTAAGACAGAGAAGCTACCACTCACAAAGTCGCAATTGTCTTGCCGCAGCGCCTTACACTTTTCTCTTGCCGCCGTGAAGTGTTGGACCTGAATCGTAAAAATGGTCATCGCATCGCTTGTGCCCGCGCTGACTCGCATCTATGCGCGGATAACTCGCTCGCTTGCTTCGGCCTTGGAGCGCACCACGCCGTGTACACCGACATGCAGCAAGACATGCATTGCCTGACAGAAGGATTTCTAATAAGGATGCCGTGAGCGTGGCATCCGGCAACTAATGACATTGCGACATAGTTGGAGAGGACGGCGACCAACCTCACCATACCTGGCCTGAAGCAATATCCGTTTGCGCTTGGTAGCGAAACGGAAAGAGTTTGGTGCTCGCACTGCAGCGCTGAAGAATATCGTGCATATTCGTGCGGCGAGTCTACAGATGGATGCGCACAGCCGACAAAACCGCCGCTTCCCTCACCTTCACACAATCACATTCATGAGAGCATGGATCTTGCTCGACGCGACGACGACACCGTTGCCAAGAGTAAACATGCTCGACTTCTCCTCGTGTTACCAGCCTTCTTGCTCGTTGCGAAAGCTTAAAGCTTGCTGGTCACTGGTCAGTGGGTCACGACTAAAACCTTAACATTATTATTGCCTCTGCATGGCACTGAGGTGGTTGGAATCAGCAGCATCTACGTTGCCGAGTACACTGTACCAACCTCTTGGTCCAGTTTGAGATCATGCCGACTCGGATTGTCCCTGACACGTATCTGGACTGGAGGACACTCATCCGAAAGCTCTGTCCTGGTCTTTAATCGCCACATCGTCCGCTGCCCGACCAACCGTTTGAACTTCCTGACACGTGTTCCTTCCAGATCTGCTGCGTACAGAAAACTACTGAGTCAGAAAGTCTTCTCATGCTGCCAGAGAGAGTCCACATGAGCAATCCTCCCATCTCGTATCTTAACAGCATTTCTTATATGCCTCGAAACCGCGTTCGAGTGGAAGACCATGACCAGTGATGTGTCTGCGTGCTGATAAAATCGCAATGGACCATAGCACTGGACCCCCTCGCACTTTCAATTCGCCTGCTATGTTAATGTGCAGCATCACCAAGAAATGCCTGTGCCATGCTGACAAGATAGTCCCTGAAGCTGCACAGCACCTTGATGAACTGGACCTGCGTGCGTTAGAGAACAACTGCCGGCCACCAGACTTGCAATTCTGGACAACGAAAACTGTCGATTCTCGCTTTTGGTGGGTTGCGCATACAGAGCGCGATGGAGGGCTCGAAATTCCGTACAGGCGCTTTCGCAAGGCATCAATAGTTCTAAGGCACCAATTTTGGAGCCACCTTTCAGGCACTCGGGTAGGTAGACTTGGCATCGCCCATGCTGAACAAATAATGAGGCCTTCTGAAGATGGCAGACTCGGATTGTAAATTTCTTTGTTTGCTACATTTATACCAAGTGATTGCATCCATCACCTGTCAGCTCATACACCTTCAATTGACTTGACATTGATGTGGTGATAGAAGTCGCAAACCTGAGCAAGGGCCACCGACCCCGTTCCGTGCATGTGAACCTCTGGAATTCCAAGCTCTCGATAATTACCACCTTCATCACCACCTCCACCCCTCCAGGCTACGTGAACACAGCTCAATCACCTCAAATATTCTGCCTGGAGGTTGCCGCTAATTTCTTAACACCCAAAGCCGCGCATCACAACTCCCACCGCTACTGCAACAAAGCCGAGACCCCACCCTCGATTATATTCCACCCTGAAAGCAGATCGTAGGGAGTGAGAGTACTTCGCTCTCGTGCAGCAACTGCTCATAATGGCTGCTCCATACCAAGACGGGGCGCCTAACCCTGAAGATGGGCAGTACGGTCAAGATGGTGGCTTCGCACAACAACCAGCTGGCGGCGCAAAGAAGAAGCGCGCATATGCTGGACAGGCCTACGAATTTGGCGCAGGCGGAAATGCGGCACCTGGCGGAGCTGCTCCAGCTGGATCGCCATACCCAGGTCAACAGCCGCAGATGATGGGAGGTTATGGCTATCCCGGCCAAGCAGCAGCACCACAGCAACCTGGATATGGCATGCCTCAGCAGCCAGCATATGGCGATCCGAACGTTGGCAGTCCTGTGCCTCAAGGTGGATACCAACAACCTTCATATGGCGCTCAAGCAGGATATGAGGCCCCAGCACCTGGCTACCCTACACCAGGACAGCCACCTATGCCTCAGCAGGGAGTCGCAGGCATGACACAGCAGTTTTCACAAATGGGCATGGGAGGAGCACAACCTCCACAGCCGATGCCACCTCAACAGCAACAAGGCGTGCAGATGCGATTGAACCCTCTTCAGCCTGTGGACATTAGCATGCAAGGCCAGCCATTCCACGTCAGCGACTTGGATCAAGCTCCGCCTCCAATCATTCTGCCTCCGAATGTGAGTATATCAGTGTACAGTACTAGAACACTGCTGACTTGAAACAGTCATCTGTCACACCTTCGCCACATGCAAATTGCTCGCCAAAATATGTGCGATCTACACTCAACGCCATGCCAGCCACCAATTCGCTCCTCAAGAAGAGCAAATTGCCGTTTGCTTTGATCATTCAGCCTTATGCCGCTCTTCACGATGCCGAGGACGATGTGCCAGTGCAATATGACCAAGTCATTGCAAGATGCCGAAGATGTAGGACCTACATGAATCCGTTCGCCAGCTTTCTGGACCACTCACATCGATGGAGATGTAACATGTGTAACCTGACCAACGACGTGCCACAGAGCTTCGACTGGGACAGCGTGAAGCAGCAATCAGTCGACCGATGGCAACGTCCCGAGTTGAACTATGCAGTCAGCGAATTCGTCGCACCACAAGAGTACATGGTGCGAGCGCCACAGCCACTCATCTACCTCTTTTTATTCGACGTGAGCTATGCTGGTGTTACAAGCGGGCTTCTGGCAACAGCTGCGCGATGTGTTTTGGAAAGTCTTGATCGAATACCAAATACCGATCGAAGGACGCGACTCGGGTTCATGGCTGTTGACAGCTCTCTACATTACTTCAGCATTCCTCGTGATGGCGGAGAAAGCAACGATGCGAAGATGCTGGTGGTGAGCGATCTCGACGAGCCATTCCTGCCCACTCCAGAGGACCTTCTCGTCAACCTTACCGAATGCCGGGCGAACATTGAGGCTTTCCTCGGCAAGCTACAGGGCATGTTCGCCAACACGACGAACTACAGTTCCGCCATGGGCTCAGCGCTCCGTGCAGGTCACAAGCTGATCAGTCATGTTGGAGGAAAGATGGTCGTTCTCTCCGCGACTCTGCCAAATGTTGGCTTCGGCAAGCTGGACATGCGGGAAGACAAGAAACTGCTTGGCACTTCGAAAGAGAACAGCTTGCTACAGACGCAGAGCAGCTTCTACAAGAGCTTTGCTGTTGAGTGCAGCAAGACGCAGGTATCTATCGACATGTTCCTGTTTAGCGCACAGTATCAGGATGTGGCTAGCTTGAGCAATTTGCCAAGATACACTGGTGGTCAGACCTACTTCTACCCAGCATGGAATGCAGCAAGAACCGAAGACGCCATCAAGTTCGCGACCGAGTTCAGCGATTATCTGTCCTCGGAGATCGGACTGGAAGCTGTACTGCGTGTGCGAACCACAACTGGACTGCGACCAAGCGCCTTCTACGGAAATTTCTTCAACCGATCGAGTGATCTCTGCGCCTTCCCAGCAATGCCGAGAGATCAAGCATACGTTGTCGAGATCGCCATCGATGAAAGCATCACCAAGGCTTTCGCATGTTTGCAAGTCGGTGTGCTGCATACAACATGCAACGGCGAGAGGCGAATCCGCGTAATGACACTCAGCATACCTGTGACGCAGAACATGGCGGATGTCTATGCATCTGCAGACCAGCAGGCTATCACTCACTACTTCGCACACAAGGCTGTCGAGCGAGCATTGAGCAGTGGCCTCGATGCCGCACGCGATGCTCTGCAAGCCAAGCTCATCGAATTACTCCAGACTTACAAAAAAGAGCTTGGTGGTGGCAACATGGGCGGCGGTGGACTACAATTCCCTGCCAACCTCCGCGCAATGCCAATGCTGTTCCTTGGTCTTATGAAACATGTAAGTCTGCCACATCCAGTCTGCACAGCATGGCAGATACTAATGAAGCACAGCTCGGCCTCCGAAAATCTGCCCAGATCCCCACAGATCTACGCAGTGCGGCCCTCTGTCTCCTCTCAACATTGCCATTGCCACTCCTGATGCAGTACATCTACCCACGAATGTACTCCCTCCACGACATGCCTGACGATGCCGGTCTCCCACACCCCGAAACCGGCGCAATTGTCATGCCACCACCCCTCAACCTCACATCCGGAAACATTGTTCCTTACGGCTTATACCTGATCGACGACGGCCAGACCCAATTCCTCTGGCTCGGCCGTGACGCTGTCCCAGCCCTCATCAACGACGTCTTCGGCATCGAAGACAAGAACCAACTCAAACAAGGCAAGACCTCCCTCCCCGTCCTCGATACGGAAATGAACGAACGTGTTCGCGCCGTGACGGAGAAGTCGAGAGATCATAGGGGCAAGGGTTGTGGCAGCATCGTTGTACCTCCACTTTACTTGATCAGAGAGGACGGCGAGCCTTCTCTCAGACTCTGGGCGCAGACCATGCTTGTAGAGGATCGTGCTGATCAGGGTGTTTCGGGAGCTATGTTTATCGGTATGTTGAGGGAGAAGGTCGTGTCGTAGAGATGGTGAGTGCATTTTTTTGGGGTGTGTGAGCGTGCATACTTTTGTGATACGCAAGCGTACGGCAGACTAGACGCAAAGCACGATTGAAAGGGATGTCAGGGGGGAGAGAGAGAGAGAGAGAGACAGAGAGAGAGAGAGAGAGACAGGTAGAAGAGAGAGAAAGTCCGAATATTCAAACCGAGATTTTCAAAAAAAAAATTGCAGTTTGCGCAATGATATACGTACATGTACATACACTATGTGCCTGCCAAAGGAGAGGAACCAAAGAAGAAGGAGAAGCTGTACTTGGCTTCCCTTGACACACATCGTTCGTTTGGTAAGTGGTCGCCGCCTGCCATTATCACCTGACGAACGCAGAAACGAGAGGCAGAGAAGTCTCGTGACCGCGTCGCGAATGTCTCGGGCTTGTACCTTGTACTGTTTTGTAGTAGTTCTAATCTTTTATATTACTCTAGTCTATATCGACCTATAGTTCGTTTAGTAAGTAGTCGCCGCCTACTATTATTACCTAACTAATATAGAAACGAGAGGTAGAGAAGTCTCGTAACCGTATCGCGAATATCTCTTTTATTAGACTTATATCTTATACTATTTTATAGTAGTTCTAATCTTTTATATTACTCTAGTCTATATTAACCTATATATTAGCGTATCGGAGATTCCTGCTGGGCGTTTAGCGGCGATCACGGGATTGATGTTCAGGTTGTCGTCCTTTGCTACGTCTATGCTCCCAATTCATGGCGGATAGGACGAAAGGTGTACGCCTTTCAGATGTGCTTAGAGGTGGAAATCGAATCTGAAGCCGGGGGTCGCGCTGCGTATATTCCTCGTAGCATCTCTGACACTAATGCGACCGCAAGCTGATTATTAACTACTGCTTGGCGGCCATGAGGAAGAAAGCGCAGGGTAGGAAAATGTTCTCGAGAAGCAATGTTTTAGTTTGGAAAGGCAGAGAAGTCGGGCTTGGCACCCTCGACCTCCGACCACTAGCTCTCCACAGTCGAAAATCTCCATCTCACCACCACCACCAAGCACATCGATTTCTGTCCGAGAAAGCATTCGTTGCCGGAGACAACATTCGCCATGGCACCAAAGAAGAGCAGCAAGACCAGCGACAGCATCAACGCCAAGCTTGCCCTGACTATCAAGGTGCGCATCACCTGATATTTGAGAATGTACACCGCCGCAGAGTACTGACATCTTCAACAGTCGGGTAAGGTCACCCTTGGCTACAAGTCGACCCTCAAATCGCTGCGCTCTGGCAAGGCCAAGCTCGTCATCATCGCTGGCAACACTCCACCTCTCAGGAAGTCGGAGCTCGAGTGTAGGTCGCAAAAGGCAACCAGTGGAAGAGGTCCAAGAGACTGATAGCAAGACACAGACTACAGCATGTTGGCCAAGACCGCTGTCCACCACTTCTCCGGTAACAACGTAAGTGATAATGTGCGATGAACATTTCAAGCACCTGGCGAAGGAGCCTCATGTGGCTCTGGAGGGTGCGCTCTCTTGAGCCCTGAGAAGAAGCCGCCGTAGCTGGGTGGCTTTGGAGGGATGAACAATTTTACTGACAACTCGTGACATACAGATCGAGCTCGGTACTGCTTGCGGTAAGCTCTTCCGCTGCTCGACCATGGCCATCCTCGATGCCGGTGACTCGGACATTCTCAGCACCACCCCACAGTAGAGGGACCGAGTGATATGGAGGAAGCAACGACGGTCGTCAAGATCCAAGCGTTGGATGGGGCAGCCCTGTGAGAGATTACGACGCTCAGCGACATGAGATTGCAGAGCTGCGAAGACTAGAACTCTGCTGCTGCGGAGAAGTCGATGTGCTTGAGGCATGATACCCACTGTCAGCGCCATGTTGCGCGCTCGGATAGATAGCCAGCTCGAAGACCATTCAATTGCACTCGCACCTTCCAGCCATCTTGACTCACTTCTTTCGGTCTCTCTCGTGAATCCCCGAATCGCCAGTGCGATCTTAGAAATGTGATATGCACGTGATTGGTCAATTTAGCGAGAGTGGTGGATTTCAAAGCACTGTGCCAAGACTGTTCGCCGCCCACAGCCAGTACTTCAAAGGAAGTTACGTCGTCCTTCTTCCCCTTCGACACACACCCAACGACACCCCTTCAATACCGTCGAAATGGCCCGCCGTCCAGCCCGTTGCTACCGCTACTGCAAGAACAAGCCGTATGTCAAAGTGCGCTCAGAACCGTGGGAAACTGGCTGACACCGTATTCAGATATCCAAAGTCGCGATTCGTAATTCTCCCCCTTCTCCCACTCCACCGCCAGCGATTATACTGACTCCCGCAGAACCGTGGTGTGCCCGACCCAAAGATTCGCATCTTCGACTTGGGCCGTAAGCGTGCAAACGTCGACGAGTTCCCAACCTGCATCCACTTGGTCTCCAACGAGTATGAGCAGCTGAGCTCTGAGGCCCTCGAGGCCGCCCGTATCTGCGCCAACAAGTGCGTATGCCCCTAAAGCACCACCGGATAGCGATATGAAGAGGAGGAAATATGGATTAGTTAAAACAGAGATTGACTTCAATGTACAGGTACATGGTCAAGACTGCCGGAAAGGAAGGTTTCCACCTCCGTGTCCGCGCCCATCCATACCACGTTGTTCGCATCAACAAGATGTTGTCGTGCGCTGGTGCCGATAGATTGCAGACTGGAATGCGTGGCGCTTTCGGCAAGCCAAACGGCACTGTCGCCCGTGTCAACATCGGCCAGATTTTGCTCTCCATCCGTACTCGTGACTCTCGTAAGTTGGACTTCATTATACTCCAACACTGCGCACATTCTCACGCTTTGCCCAGATCGCGCCACCGCCATCGAGGCTCTCCGCCGATCGCAGTACAAGTTCCCAGGCCGCCAAAAGATCATCGTCTCCAAGAAGTGGGGCTTCACTCCTCTCAACCGTGAGGAGTACATCGAAAAGCGCAAGGCTGGTGCTGTTCGTGTCGACGGTGCTTATGTCCAGTTTCTCAGCAAGCACGGCCCGATCGAGTACAACATGAAGCGATTCCCAGACGCTTTCTCCGCTGAGGCATAAGCGTGAGGAGGATTTAAGGATTTTCGTTTCAGGTTTGACACGAGGCATGGCAGATGTGAGATATCACGACTGAAATTAACGGTCGTCTCTAGAGCAGAGACATCACACAAATGGGCGTTGAAACTGCTTTGGGTCTATATCCTGCTGAATGGAAATGGAAATGTCTGAAAGTGGAGTGCTTCATCCTCTCATTTTCTCTGATTTCACATCCCCAGAACGTTCCCATTGATCTGACGCTGCACAAACCTGCGTATTCTGATAGACATCGCAGCAACCACGATGTCGACCACGCCTCCAAAGCACTGCGCTCATGCGAAACACATGCACCATTGTCCCAGTATCACTCTCGTCACCTTCTCCCATAGTCACACCACTCTTGTCATCATTGACCTACCACCAGCCACGAACTTTCATTGTACATGCGGATCAATCTGAACATGTTTCACAATGCGAGGACAGAATTGGAAGGCCTTGGGTTCTTGATTCTCGATATCTGCTGTCGATCTTGTCTTTCTGATCAGGGTCATCAATGTTCTGTGTCTTTGCCTTCTCGGGTACTGCCTCCAGGTTAGCGTGGGCTAGTAAGATACTTACTATGATTGACTTCGTTCTTCTGCCACATCATCCAGAGTGGGCCGCTCATAATACCGGCGAGGATCGTGAAGGAGCCGAAAAGAAAGACGCCGGTGCTGAATTTGAGCATGAGAATAGGCGGAAGGAAGAGCTCGTCGAGTTCTTGTATTGCCAACATCTTTTCTGGGATGTATGAGTTGATGGTTTCGGCTTGTTCGGCGGGCGACTCGATTTCTTGGCCGGTCGCCATCATGTCAGGTGTATATGTCAAGATCAGAGTTGGCAGTGGAATGAGGTGGATCGCCTGCCCGCTGTGGGTCCCCTTTCACATGCTACCGTATCACTTTCACCCATAATCCTCGATGCACACGTTCCGGCTCATACGGCGATGCCTTGGGAGGCATGTTCTGTGAAGCAGAGACGCCTAACCTAAAGTTCATCTACATTCTCGACTTTGCTTTCCGCTCCGCCACGTTCACAACAAAACACATTCTTGCCTTTGCCTTTGACCGCATCCGCTCGCCAGTCTTCGAGAGCTTACTCATCGATCGAGCTATCGGAGCAAATGTGTCCATTCTTGATAACAAAAGGCTCAGACTCAGCCTCTCGTTTGTTCTTGACTGGACAATCGTAGCGAATTCCCATCACCGTTGATAACGAATGGCTCAGCCTCTCATTTCTCCGCAACCGGGCAGTCATAGCACTTGGTTTAGGCTCAGTTTCAGCTTCTCGTTTCTGCTCGACTGAGCAATCGTAGCTATTTCCTATCACCATTGATGACAAATGGCTCCACGGAACGCTCCTGAATGTCGGTGTTGCCTTGAGCGGGCTTGATGGCACGCTTTCCCTCGATTGTGACAACGAGGGTGCGGGTGCAGATGCACGAGGGTGCTCAATGTGAGCATGAGCCGTGTAGAACTGAGCCTCGTGGTTGATGGATCATTGATGGAGTTGGAGTTTCTTGAAGCTGTTGAGGTGTTTGCGGTCGTTGCAGTTGGAGAAGAAGCTTGGGATGCAAGCATTCGTGGTCTCTCTTGTGCACTGCAGACAGCAGCTTCATGTTGAGCGCTGGCTCCATCTTGATTGATGCTAAGCTGAAAACACGATATTGGCAGCGACAAGTGGAGCCGGCTTGGAAGTCGTGCAACACAATGAGCGAGGTCGCTTTCTCTTGGACTGCGAAGCGTTATTGCTTGATGTAGTGTGAGAGAGGGTAAAGTACTGCCGCGTGCTAGAAATATCGAGAACTCCGTTAAGCACGCAAGGCAAGCCAGAGAAAGTCGGAAGAGGATCGTTTTCCGGCAACTTTGCTATCGCTTGATGCCGAAATTTGGGCTTTAGGCGTCTGATTCTGCAGTTTCTGGCGTTGTCCAAGGAGTATACCCCACCTTGATGGATCGCCGGTCAAAGACGACGGAACTGTGTCATACTATATGGTGTTGACGGCCAGGTTTGGTGCAGATCTGAGCGCGATGCCTTGTCTTAGGGCGTGAAGAAATGATCGTGGCCAACGGAACACAATGGTGCAGTACTTGGGTGGAATTTTCATGTCCCACAGGTTAGAGCCCTTGTACTGTGGTTGCTGTTGTGAATTGATGGTACAGACCGAGACATTCGTGAATTGCCTACTGAATTGCATAAACTACAGAAGGTGGCTAACTGGTCAACCTTTATGTGTTCTTGTTAGTGACCCTAAGTCAGTCTATAATAGACTGAATAAGTCTATAACAGTAGCCCTAAATTAGTGCCCTTAAAGGCTACCTATTATTAGTCCTTCCCTATTACCTTAGTATACTAACTAATATATAATAGTTATAGCTTAATCGTACCTACCCTATATAGACTTAGTAGCTACGCGCAATTCGCCGACGCGTCTCCTAGTAATTAGTTAGTATAGTCGAATATAATATATAAACCTATACTTCTTAAGCTCGTAGTAACGCTTAGGGTTAATAAGGAGCCCTTTCTCGAGCCTATCGTTCTTATTCGAGCCTATTTGAGCTATTAAATAATACCTCTCTATCCTAAACCCGACGCCTCTCGTAAAGCTAAAGAGGCTATAGAGACTATCGCTATAGTAGTAGAGGCTTAGTCTACTACTACTTAGAAGAAGCGTAAACGTACTACTAAGAAGCTAGAAGTAAATAAGTAGTAGAAGGGTAAGGAGCCGGCGGGCCGGGGCCCTAGACGTCCTAGTAGGTTAGATATAATCCGAGAAATTAGGTCTAGGTTCGGTTTCTTAGTAGGAACCGGACGATTAGTTTAGGTTCGGGTTCTAGGACCTATACTAATTTTAGGTTAGAACCCGGACTTTTTCTAGGTTCTATAAGTATTACTTAAAAGACTAGCTATACTACCGGCTATATAAAGGAAGCTTTACTTTTGTACTACTTAGTACTTGTCCTATAGTATCTACGTATCGCCTAGGTCGCTATTGCTATAGAAACCTTAGGTAGGTTACGTTATAAATTTCTAAGCTATATTACTAATTCTTACCTTACGAAAACTTCGATATTAATATCCTATAACGACTACGCAAGATAGCTCGCAATAAGCGTATAGCTTAACCTACTATCCGTAGTAGTACTTAGTAACTATATTAAGGCGACTACGAGCTTAGTAACTATATCTATAACGAGGATAATAAACGTAATAATCGCATATCGAGCCTAAAGCGTCGTAAGACAAAAGAGGCATATTCTACGTGTAGGAAGACTATAGTAGACGTAAAGCGAGTCTTATAAATATCTAAGACTAAACAAGCCTTAAGGAAGAAGAAAAGAGCTAAGTAAACTATATTCCGATAGTAGCTAGAGAAGTAGAAGGAGAGACCTAAGTAGGATAAAGCTACATTTTAGTAGAAAAGCAAGACTAAACAAGAAGAGAAGCTATCTAGTCTAAAACTAGTCTTCTTATAGTAGAAGAATAGAGGGTTAGTATCGCTATAGCTAGCCGTATAGCCGGCCTTATTAAATTCATTATTAATCGAATACTAATATAATCTAGGAAAGAGATTAAGGTAAAGGATAAAGAGGGTCTATACGATAAATATGCGGTAGTAGATGTTTTAACTAGCGTAAGCTTAAAAGAGATAGTACTTAACGATTACCTAATAGAATAGTACGAATAGAGCGACTCTAATATAAAAGATCTACCTACGGATTCTAAGAACTAGGACTTTGTTAATCCGACTTAGCCTCTTACTCTAAGTTATAAAGCCAAGATGCAAGAGGTAGCTAAGGAGCTTTACTATCTAAAATTTCTCGATATCGAGTTTCGTGTAGTATATACATATTAGTATAAGGCTATTTATTCGATATAGAGAAAGCTATAGGCAATTAAGGAGTTTAAGAGGGGTATATAGACTAAGGTCTAGATTAGAAAGCTATTAAAAGTAGTAGGAAATAGTAGAGTTTAGGTATATCTTTTATAGCCGGCTATATAGCCGGCTATATAGCTAGCTAAAAAGTTAGGTCTTGCTAATAATTCTATAGAAAGCTTTAAGTTAGGGACGCTTCCCTATACTATACGAAATCTATACCTACGCTAAGTACGCTATTATTCGAAATATTAATATATAGGACAAAACCTTTCTACTATACTTTAGAAGTACGCCTCGCTTAAATTTGCTAGGCTACTAGCCTTAGAACTATAATCTCCGCCGCTACTACTTTAAGGATATAGTACGCCTAGGATATAGTAGAGCAAAAGCTCTATACTATTGCTTTAATATCGAGAGGAAGTAGCTCGAGGAGACGAGTAGGTACTATGAGATACTAGCTAAGCTAGGCTATAAGGGAATATTAAAGCTAACGTACCTCTTAACGATATATCTTAGTAATTCGAAGAATAGAATATATCTTAGCTTAGGGTAAGTAGCTATAGACTATATA
>LFZO01000571.1:0-29141 GCA_001578225.1 Pseudocercospora musae
ACTACTACTACTACTACTACTACTACTACTACTACTACTACTACTACTACTACTACTACTACTACTACTACTACTACTACTACTACTACTACTACTACTACTACTACTACTACTACTACTACTACTACTACTACTACTACTAAGAATATTACTAATATCGCTAGGTATATATACCTAATCCTTATCCTTATTATTTATTCGCGCTATAGCCTTATTACGCTAGATACCTTCTTAGGTATACTAGCCTAGATCTTATAACTAGCCTATAGTAGCCTATAGGTTCGCTATAAGCTACGCCTAGGTAAGCTACTATACTAGATCTATGCCTAGGAAGGTTAGATTAGTATTTATTATAACTAGGACTAAAGTAGGAGAATAGAGTAGAGTAGTATTACCTATAATAGTACTAATATCTAGGCTAATACTATTTTTGCTACTAGAAGAAGTAGTAGACGAGACCGACGTATATATTATCTACTCTATAATCTATTCGATCGAGTTATAGAAGGCGTTCCTCTTAGGCGAGCTAATAGGATTAGATACCTAGCGCGCCTATTAGTCTATAGCCTCTCGATAGAGGAACAACTCTCCTATACAAGGTAGCTAAGACGATCGATATACTAATAGCGCTAACGTAGTAGAAGTATCGATTATCTATAGTAGAGGTAGATTTGTAGACTATAGTAGTAGCTAACTCTAATTACTAGAGATAAAGAAGGACTAATAGGTACTAAAAGGACTAGAGCTAGAAGGTAGATTTATAGACTATACTAGACGTCCTAGTAGGTTAGGTTAGGTTAGGTTCGGGTTTGAACCTAACCCTAACCTATTTGTCTAGGTCTAATCTTAGGGAACTAGAAGTTTGTCTAGATTTAAATCCAAAAATTAAATAGGTTTATAGCGAAAAATAGAAATATTAGAAAGATAGAAATTACGAAATATCGAGATAGAGAATATATTGTTATTTATATATACTACTATTATCGTAGTCCTAGAGGACAAAGTAGTTATTTCTTCTATATATACTACTAGTATCGTAGTCCTTAAGGATAGAGTAGTTATTTCTTTCTATAGTATAGCGCTAATAGCTATCCTTCTAGTCCTTTATTACTTATAGTAGTTCTTATATAGATTCTCGCTAACGTCTATAGATCTAATAAAGATACTATAGGGCTTTAGAAGCAAACTTAGTATAACAATATTCTTCTACTAAATAGTAATACGCTTAGTATAGATAGCTAGTAGGTTAATAGCTATCTAGAGTTAGTATATATTAAGGAAGTTAGGAAGTAATATATACTCGAAAAAGGTCGTAAGGTATACTTTAGAGGCCTTANNNTAGTTATTTCTTCTATATATACTACTAGTATCGTAGTCCTTAAGGATAGAGTAGTTATTTCTTTCTATAGTATAGCGCTAATAGCTATCCTTCTAGTCCTTTATTACTTATAGTAGTTCTTATATAGATTCTCGCTAACGTCTATAGATCTAATAAAGATACTATAGGGCTTTAGAAGCAAACTTAGTATAACAATATTCTTCTACTAAATAGTAATACGCTTAGTATAGATAGCTAGTAGGTTAATAGCTATCTAGAGTTAGTATATATTAAGGAAGTTAGGAAGTAATATATACTCGAAAAAGGTCGTAAGGTATACTTTAGAGGCCTTATATAAAGCCTTAATAGTATTGTACTAGTAGCGGAACTTAGTAGCGCCTTCAATACCGGTATCGTAGATTAACTATTTAACTAGTCTTTAGAATAGCGCTTGCGCGATTGTAAGGTTAGTAGACATTTACGTAGTCTTAATATACTACAATGCGTTTTCTAAAAGATAATTAGTTGTAGCTAGCTATATAAGAAGTAGAACTTACTATCTAGGTTTCTATAACCTATACCTATAGTTGCCTTCTTATTTAGCTTACTAGGCTTAAAGGTAGTACTTTTCTAGATCTTGTATATAGTAGTATAGATATTGTAAAGGATACGAGTAGTGCCTTTCTTCTTCTTAGTAATACTAGCGATAGACTTTCGAGCTATTCTAGATATAATAAGTATATAACTAAAGGTATAGAGGTATAGTATAGGCAAAGAATAGGCGATATATAATATAATACCGAATTAAAGAAAGTTATTATTATATATAATTGTATTATAGGTTAGTATAACAAAAACGTTATTACTATCGTTTCTAGGGAAGTAAGTAGAGAATAGTAGAAAGTAACGTAATAAAACCTCGATAATAGTAAGACTACTCGATAATAGTAAGAGTAGAAGATATTATATATACGATTAGGCGAGATTTAATATAATTCTAAAGTAATAGCTAAAGCTAAATCTATAGCTAGTAGTATAGCTAGCTATAGTTCGAGAGTATATATAAAGAAATCTAATAAATAATAACTAAAAATAACGTAGAAAAGCTCGATAATAGTACGAGTAGAGGATAGAATATATACGACTAGGCAAAATTCGATACGATATCGAAATAATAAGGAAAGCTAAATCCATAGCTAGTAGTATAGCTAGCTATAGATAGAGAGTATATATTAAAAATCCGATAAGCAATAACTAAAAATAACGTAATAAAGCTCGATAATAGTAAGAGTAGAGGACAATATATATATAACTAGGTAGGATACGATACGATATTGAAATAATAGGTAAAGCTAAATAAATATATAGCTAGTAGTATAGCTAGCTATAGTTAGAGGAAAAGTATCGAAGAAATAGCTATAAAGACTTAGACTAACTATCTCGAATTATTAGAATTATTCTCCTAAAAGTCGTATCCGGATCTTTGTAATAAGCTATATATCTTTCTACTATAGAGTTACCTTTTTAGCGTAAATTGCGAGTAGATTAGCTAACTCGAATATAGTCGTTAAGAATGCCTTACTCGCTTCCTATAGAGCTTTAATCGTAGTACTCTAAAAGCGTAGGTTAGCTTTATAATATAGTACTATCTCCCTAACGAGCTACTAGAAAGGAAGCTTATTTATTAAGAGATCTATACCTTTAGTATTTTAATAAAACTAAATCTCCTAGAGGACAACTATACCTTACTTCTAATTAAACTTCTTACTACTAGTATTGCTTTTAAAAGCGATACTCTTCCTACGTCTTAATATCTACTTTATAGGCTATAACTAGGCTTTATGTTGTTTCTAAGGACTCTTAGTTAGAAGGCCCTTTATAGGTTTCTTCTAAGGAATCTATGTTTTCTAACTAATAGTATTACTAGTACAAATAGGTTGTTCGTTAGTTTCTACTATAGCTAAAAAAATTAGTACTAGTCTAAGAAGCAATCTAGGCTAACTTATCCTAAGGAAGTCGTAGTTTTTTTATTTACGTTAGTATAGGTAGATATAATAATAGTATTCTTAGAAGAGAGAGTAACGACTTACAATCTATTTCTTAGCTATTATCTCGGCGGTTTCTATCGTTAAAGGAACTAAAAAGTCTATCTAGGTCGTTAATAATTATATCTCTATAGAAAGGCATTTTTCTAGGATATAAAAGGAAGAAAGGGATAGATAAAAGAGGACTAGGTATATATATAGGGAAACGTTATTATAGTAACGTTTACGACTAGCTTATAATAAATAGAAAAAATAACTAGCTATATAGCTAGCTATAGAGCAAAGGCCTACCCCGCCTCGGCTATTATATCGTAAGGTTCGTATATTGAAGAGATATACTTAGAAGAGCGTAGTATCTATAGAAAACTGTTTTTCCCTATCGTAGATAGGATTTACAAGATAAGAAGCTAGTAGGGCTATAAGCTATACTTATTCGAGTATAGTATAGGTAAGGTAATAGCTACTTACCTAGAGCCGGCTATATAGCCCTAAGCTCTATATTACCTAAGACTAACGAAGTCCCTATTTTCTAGATTATAGTTACTTTACTTATTACTTATTAGTAGTTGTACTAGTAGACGCTTTCTTTAGAGGTATTGTAATTTCGTAGATACGAAGGCGTAGTATATAATTTAAAGCTATACTTAGATAAATAGTATATATACGTTATTATAGTATTATACGAAGATATTAAGGGATTAATAAGAAGATTAGTATAAGCGAAGTAGTACTATATATTATATAAAATCTTACTTACTATAAGATTAAATACTATAGTTCCTCTTACGAACTCCTTTTTACTATCGCTAATAGAATTTATTAGAAATAAAGTTAGGGGCGCTATAAGCTATACTTATTCGAGTATAGTCTAGGAGAGGTAATAGTAACTTACCTATAGCTAGCTATATAGCTAGCTAGCGACTATTAGATAGACGAAGGATATACTATTACTATTAACTTCTAGTAAGCTATATTACTTACTCGAGCTTGCTATCGAGCTAAGAAATCGTATCGATAAATATATCCTAATAAAAGGATCGAAGGGCGCGGTATCTATAATAAACACTTTTTTACTATTATCGATAGAATTCTTTAGAGATAACGCTAGAGGCGCTATAAGCTATACTTATTTAAGTAAAGTATAAGTAAAGTAATAACTCCTTACCTATAGCTAGCTATATATATAACTAACTTAATAAGATATAGCTATATATCCTCGCTATCTTGATCTATCTAAATCTAGTCGAGGATAAGGTTTGTAAGATACTCGAGGAGGTCGTCGCTATTTAGTTATAGTAGCGTTTGTAAGATCTAGTTATAAAAGAGCCCTATAGACTTAGTAAAGATAGAAGGCTAGTAGTAATTCGTATAGTAGACGTAGTCTATATATATTAAGATATCCGTTAGTATACCTATATAGACCTAGTAATCCTACTATACTACCTTTAGCTCTATTAGAAACCTTTCGCCTACTACAAGTTACTCTAAAACTATAAGATAAGAAACTAGAGGCATAGTAGGCTATACTTGTTCAAGTATAGTATAGGTAAGGTAACAATTGCTTACCTATAGCTAGCTAGCTATATACCGACCGATAGATTAGTAGACTATTAAACGATAGTACCTATATAAGAGATAGTATACGTAGTAATATATATTCCGAGACTATCGAGAGGAAAGAGTATCTTTAACTTATTATAGATAACTTTTTATATATCCTTAAATTAAATCTTGCTTCCTATATTAAAGGCGTAGACGAGCTATAAGGCCTATTTAGTCTTCTACTTTAGTATACTATCATTGTCTAGGTAAGGTAATAGCTACTTACCTATAGCTAGCTATATAGCTAACCGTTTTTCTAGCTTAACCTCTAGTTACTTTACTTAATACTTATCGGTAGTTACGTAGTAGTACTATATATCGTATAAGATCTTCCTTTATATCTTTTGTTTTACTTTTCTATCCTTAGCTTTATTAGCGTCGATAGAATTTATTAGAAATAAAGTTAGGGACGTCGTTAGCTATAGTTATTCGAGCGTAGTCTAGGTAAAGTAATAGCTACGTACCTATAGCTAGCTATATAGTCGACCGTTTTTCTAGCTTAACCTCTAGTTACTTTACTTAATACTTATCGGTAGTTATATAGTAGTACTATATATCGTATAAGATCTTCCTCTATATCTTTTGTTATACTTTTCTATCCTTAGCTTTATCGTCGTTAATAGAATTTATTAGAAATGAAGTTAGGGGCGCCGTAAGCTATACTTGTTCGAGTATAGTCTAGGTAAGGTAATAGTTTCTTACCTATAGCTAGCTATATAGCTAGCCGTTTCTCTAGCTTAACCTCTAGTTACTTTACTTAATACTTATCGGTAGTTACGTAGTAGCGCTTTATATCGTAAAAAGTCTCCCTTAATATATACTAAAGAACGCGGTATCTATAGCGAGCTCCTTTATACTATCGTTAGAAGAATTAGAGAGATAGGAAGTAAGAGGCTCTATATACTATACTTGTCGGAGTTTAGTATAGGTAAGGTAACGACTACTTACTTATTACTAGCTAGTTATCTAGCTTACTTTCTAGTTACTCGACTTAGTACTTATCGGTAGTAACGTAGTAGCGCTATATATTGTATAAGATCTTGCTTTGTATCTTTTATTATACTCTTCTATCCTTAGCTTTATACTTCTCTTACTTAAATTATAGATACTAAAGGACGACTCTAGGACATATATACCTATTAATCCTAAAGTAAGCTATATCTCGAAAGTACTATCTATCGTCTACTTACTACTAACATTATAGGTTAGGATTAGCTTATATATATTATAGTATATATTAATACCTCTTTTATACTCTCGTTAATAGAATTCGAGAGATAAGAAGCGAGAGGCGCTATCTACTATACTTCTTCGAGTATAGTATAGGTAGAATAATAACTTCTTACCTATAGCTAGCTATACTATATCTCCTAACTATTTCTCCTTAAAGCCTATAATCTTCTAATATAGCTCTTAGCTCTTCTTATTTAATATAATCTTGTATACTATACGATATAGCTCTTTAAATAAGGTTATAGATATATTCTTAGTATAGAAAGTTTAGTAAAGAGTAAAGTAAATAATATATACTCTATATAGTAGATAGATCTTAGTATAGCCTCTATCTACGAGTAAGGCTATATCGCTACCCTTCTTTCTTTATCCCTTAGTACTACTAAATATATCTATCCTATAAGTATAGAGATAGAGAAGTAGGTATTATATAATATTTAGCTACTATCTCCTAACTATTTTCCCTTAAAGCCTACGAATTGCGATTTATTAGATTATAAACTATAGGGGCTATAGGCTATACTTATACAAGTAGAGTATAGGTAAGGTAATAGCTACTTACTATAGCTAGCTATATAACCGGCTAGCGACTATAGGATAAATAGAGTATATATAGTAGAGTAGGCAATATACTTTATTAAAAACTCGTATAGTTAGCTCTCGGGTTAGTATAATAATAAGGATAACTAACTATATATAGATAGTAACTTGTATCTAGACATAGTGCCTAGAGCTCGGTATAGATCTAAGGGACTTTACCTAGCTAGCTATAAGGCCGGCTATATTAATTTTATTAACCTTACTATCTATAGATTCTCTTTTTAGGATTCCTATCTAGATCCCCTTAATATCGCTTCTACTTTCGCTTTAAGGACTTGTTACCTTCCTCCTCGTTATTACTAATTAATTAGATAGAAGGACTAAATCAAGTATCTTCTTCCTTATCCTAGTTCTTACTCTCCTCTTCCTTAATCCTACCTTCCTCTCTAAGTAAGTTATCTAATATTATAGTACAAGGATTCTTTCTTTCCTTAATATTTCTTCTATATAAGAAAATTCCGATTAATTATAATTATCTTAAAGACGGTTAGACTATATATTCGATTGTATTAGTACTAATACTATCTAATACTAATCGAGTACTCTATTCCGATTCCTATTCTAAGGATTACTAGGATATATCGAGTAATTATAGCGATTATTAGATAACTCTCGGCAATTCGAGACTATATCCCTAATATATTATCCTCTAAGAAATCGTTTATAAGATAGGATAAATCTAATTCTCGTTAGCTTATAGCTTAGGGTAATAACTATATTAATAGTAGTACTTACTTTACCTTCGATATATCTCGAGTTCGTCTAGAGCTCCCTTTACCTCGATCTCGTCCTATTTAGGGGCCTAGGTACTAAATATAAACGACGTTCGCGATTTCTTAACCTTCTTCTATAGTTACTATCCCTTAGCTCTATATACTATATAATTAGAGTAGCTAGCGAAGGAGAGTACCTATACGCGGTACTAGCTACGAACCTAGAGGCATCGACGACGTTGTCGTCGGCGTCGATAGAGCTAAATCTCTCCTACCCGCCGGCGCTACCTAGGAAGGCGATACAAGGCGCCTAGGTAAAAGGAGTCTAGCTCTAAGGCGACTAGCTATTTAGAAAACTATCCGGACTACCTATCGAGCCTAGCGTAGCTATAACTAGTATAAGAACTAATACTAAGTCAATAGGCTAACCTTCCTAGGGAGGCAATCTACCCTAGGGATAAGGACTTAGAGTAGTAACCTAGGACTAATTATCCTAAAGAGAAGGGAGGAACAACTTAAGGGGAGGTTTTAATAACTACTTAAAGGAGGAGGGAATGTAGAGGATAAAGCACTTAGTATACCCTATAGCCTATATTCCCTAGGGGAGTATAGCCCTAGATTTGCTCCCTAGGCCCTAGCTTTTACCCTAGGGGCATAAATGCTAGTTCTAAAGGCTAGGTATCTAATATAAACTACTCCTTATACCGTATATAAGGCAGCCTACAAAGAATACCTAAGTATAGAAACCAATATAGGAAATCCAAATTTTAGTAGTATAGGTTAGGTAACTAGATACTAAGTAAGGGTAGGGATAGTTTATAACTTAGTAGAGAGCTAATATAGAAGTTAACTAGAAAGTAGGAGGAAAGGTAATAACCTATATTTAAAGGGGAGGGAGGAAAGGGAGGAAAGGGATAGGGGTACTACCCTATTCCCTAAACTAGATAGCCCTCCTACCTAGTTCAAAGCTACAAAGGAACAAGTTAATAAAGAATGCTAAACTAGAGGATGTAGGCATAATCTAGTTAAGGTAATAGATATAGGGAACCTCTCAATGTTCAAAGGACTAGTATAAACAAGGATAGGGCTTAGTATTCCTAATAACATAATAGAGAGTAGAGGTTTTTAATACCGTACGAAACCGGTAGGGGCTTTAAGGAAGTTAGGAAGGCGGAGTAAAGGGCTTTTTCCCTCCTAAAGAACACTAGAGATAGCTACTTGTCTATAGGTTAGAATAGTATAGTAATATAAAATCTATCTATCTATATAATTAGAGTATTCCTCGATAAGCTTCTTTAATACTAACTAGTAGTACTCTTCCTATTTTAGTTTATTCTTCTACTTGTCCTATTACTAGAGTTTAGTCTTCTATATTAGATAAAGGAGAACTACGATACTATAGATATTACTAAAGGTCTCGAAAGTAGCTAAATAATATTTGTTAAGCTTTTGTTCTAATACTATAAGTATCTTCGTTATAGTAATCTTCTAGGGAATACTCTTTTTACTTAGCTTCGTTATAGATCGATCTAGTTCGTTAAAGAGCTAGTTGTAATACCCGAGTACCTAATAGATCGTTAGTCCTCGGATCCTATCTATTATGTTCGTAACGATAGTATATAGCCTTATAATCGAAATAAGATATTTAGCCAATCTCTACTCTATCTTAGTTAAGGCTAGCTATTCGATATCTTAATTGATATAGTACTAGTCTACTATATAGCGTAGTTAGCTAGCGAAGAAGAGTACCTATACGTAGTACTAGCTACGAACCTATAGGCGACGACGTCGTCGATAGGGCTAAATCTCTCCTATTCCTAGGGATGCGAAAACTAGCGCCTAGGCTTAAAGGAGTCTAGCTCTAAGGCGACTAGCTATTTAGAAAACTATTCGGCTACCTATCGAGCCTAGCGTAGCTATAACTATTATAAGAACTAATACCGAGTCGATAGGCTAACCTTTCTAGGGAGGAAATCTATCCTAGGGATAAGGAACTAGAGTAGTAACCTAGGACTAATTGCCCTAAAGAGGAGGGAGGAATAACTAAAGAGGAGGTTTCAAAGATTACTAGAAGGAGGAGGATATATAGAGGATAAAGCACTTAGTAAACCCTATAGCCTATAGCCCCTAGGGGAGTATAGCCCTAGACTTACCCCCTAGGCCCTAGCTCCTATAGGGATACTAACAAGATTAGTTCTAAAGGCTAGATATCTAATATAAACTACTCCTTATACTATATATAAGGTAGCCTATAAAGAATACCTAAGTATAGAAGCTAATATAGGGAGCCTAATTTCTAGTAATATAGATTACGTAACTAGATACTAAGTAAGGGTAGGGGTAGTTTATTGTTAGTAGAGAGCTAATATAGAAGTTAACTAGAAAGTAGGAGGAATAACAAAGACCTATATTAAAAGGGGAGGGAGGAAGGGGAGGAAAGGGATAGGGATACTATCCTATCCCCTAAACTAGATATCCCTCCTACCTAGCTTAAAAGCTATAAAGGAACAAGTTAAAGAAAAGGATATTAAACTAGAGGAGGTAGACATAATCTAGTTAAGGCGATAGAGACATAGGGACCTCTTAATGTTTAAAAGACTAGTATAAATAAGGATAGGACTTAGTATCCCTAATAGTATAATAGAGCGTAGAGGTTTTTAATACTATATAGAGCCGGTAGGGACTTCAAGGAAGTTAGGAAGGCTAAGTAAAGGGCTTTTTCCCTCCTAAGGAACAAATTAAGGATAGCTACTTGTCTAGTAGTTAGAATAGTATAGCAATACAAGAATTTACTACTACTATATAGTATAGTTTATATACTTAGACTAGTATATAGAATAACGAGTCGAATCTAGTCTTAATATCCTAGGTTAATCGAAGTAGTCGTTTCGGAGGCTAGGATTACTATTTCTTGTTCTAAGTAATACTTTTACTATTAATCTAAGGCTTATCTATAAGGTTTATCTAGATAAGTACAAACGCGTACTATTGCTATAAGCTAGAGTTACTATAGATTACTATCTAGTAGATCTAGATCAGTTAGTTAAGAAAACTAGTAGCTAGCTATATAGCTAGCTATAAGTACTAGTAGTACTTACTTTATAAATAACTATAGTAAGACTCTATTCCTTAGAAGCTTTTATAGCTACCTTTAAAGTACTTAGCTTATCCTATACTTTCTTTTCGTCTAATATCTTCTACTACTCGTTGTTCTAAGGTACTAGCTTTAATTTCGTAAATAGTGCCTAGATAGCGATTTGTACTATATAGGCTAGATAGGGAAACTTCTTAGGAGAGGGAATTATTACTCTTACGTCGAATAGTAGATCTATATCTATTAACTCTATTGCGAGACTAGTTAGGTCTTTAGACCTAGAATCGTTCTTATATTCCTCGTTAGTATCCTCTAATAGCCTAATAGATAGTATTATTTATATCGCGATAGTTTAACTAAGTTTCTTAACTACTTCTTATCTAAAATTAGTATTAGTATAAGATAGCTACTAGGAGGACTATCTATAAGTTTTTATAGAGCGTTTTATTATTACTTATATTATTCGTCGTAATAGTAATTAGCTTAGTATAAACTCTAACTTACTCTAGTACTTTTTAGGCTAAACCTACTATATTTGCTCTAGAGTAGGTTTCTATAATTTTAGGAAATCTAATTATTAACTTATAGTATTTCTATTACTTATCGATAGAGTAAAGTATAATAGAGAGGAATAATGCCTACATTATCCTATTTAACTAGCTATTAATTGCGATCGCTACTCGGTTAGCTAGTACTACTAGATCCTTAATCTCTTTAATAGTACTCTCTATATTTTATATAAAATTACTATATTAGGTACTTACTAAGAGAAATAGGGATAGATTATTAGTAAGGTAGTAGTACGTTTTTTAGACTAATTCCCTCTCGAAGAAGTCTTCTAGAAGTCTATTAACGATAATTATCTCGTTTACTAGTTAATAGAAACCCTCGAGACTATACTTACTAGTATTAACTATATACGTATCCTTCTTTCCTTATAATAATATTATTAGACTTATTTATTATATCCTAAGTAGCTAGCGTATAGCTAGTATATAGCTAGCTATATAGCTAGCTATAGGGAAGTACTCTTACCTTAGTTATAAATTCGCTATCTATCTCCTTCTATTAATTCCCCTATACTAAACGATACTTTTAAGTCTTTAAATACTTCGTAGTAATAGTATTACTATCCCTAATTAATAGATACTTTATAACTAGCCTATAGAAATTATATATTACTACTAGCTAGCCCTTAAGCCTATCGAGTATAGTAACTATCCTATATATAGCTCCTTTAGTTAAATAGTTCTAGATAAAACTATTCCTATCCTTACTCCCCTAATTAATAGGAAACTTCTAGATATTCTATAGTCTCTAAAGCGAGGGATAACTAGAGCTTTTTACTATATTCTACTAGGTCTATTAGACCTATTAATAAAAAGGCTCGTAATATCCCTTCTTCTAGATATAAACATTATCCCATCTATCGAAGATAGCTAGATTAATAACTAATAGGACCCTTAATTAAGTATTCTTAGAAGAGAAGAGATTTCGTTAGACTATTAATACTAAAGATTAACGAGAACGTTAACTATCTCTACTAAAGGACTAAGCCTCTACTAGCCTACTTCTTATTTAAATAGTCGATAGTAAGGTATTGTTTCGTCTTCCTAGAGGACTTTAGATAGATAGACTTAAAGCTCTATTGTTTCCTCCTTATCCTTAAGATCTAGTCTATACTTCTAATAACTATCTAGAGTATAATTACAACCTTGTTATTCGTAGGATTAGTAATAAACTAGTATTTAGGATAGTAGGAATATTAGGGAGGTTAGTATTTAGAGGCATAGTAGCGTATAGGTATAGCAAAATAGCGACTTAGATAGTAATCTTAGGATTAACGACTAAGAGTCCTAAGGAGCTTTAATAGTTAGATAGATTACTATTAAAGTAAGAAAGAAAGATAAAAAGGTCCGAACTATAATATAAAATTATAGATAGCTAGATATAAGACAAAATTTCAATAATATAGGTAGCTAGGCTAGTAAGAAGGATAGAAATTCTAGGATGTATAGTTACGTACTTATAATCTTTATTTTAGTAGTTATACAAACTACTATACGAGCTAGTCCATAGCTATCTACTCGGCATCTTGTATAACTATATCTTTAGTTATCTACTATACTCTAGAGACTAGCGATATCTACTACTATATAAGTAAAGCGTATATAGTCTATAGCTACTTACCCTAAGCTAAGATATATTCTATCTTTCGAATTACTAAGACATATCGTTAAGAGGTACGTTAGCTTTAATACTCCCTTATAGCCTAGCTTAGCTAGTATCTTATAGTACCTATTTGTCTCCTCTAGCTACTTCCTCTCGATATCGAAGTAATAGTAGAGAGCTTTTGCTCTACTACGTCCTAGATATACTATATCCTTAAAGTAGTAGTAGTAGAGATTATAGTTCTAAGGCTAGTAGCTAGGCTAATCTAAGTAAGGCATATTCCTAAAGTATAGTAGAAAGCTTTTATCCTATATATTAATGTTTCGAATAACTATCTACTTAGTAAGGATATAGATTTCGTATAGTATAGGAAAGCGTTCCTAACTTAAAGCTTTCTATAGAATTGTTAGTAAGACCTAACTTTTTAGCCGGCTATATAGCTAGCTATAAAGGATATACCTAAACTCTACTATTTCCTACTACCTTTAATAGCTTTCTAATCTAGACCTTAGTCTTTGTATTCCTCTTAAACTACTCAATTGCCTATAGCTTTCTCTATATCGAATAAATAGCCTTATACTAATATATATATACTACGCGAAACTCGATATCGAGAAATTTTAAGTAGTAAAGCTTCTTAGCTACCTCTTATATCTTAGCTTTATAACTTAGAGTAAGAGGCTAACTCGGATTAATAAAATCCTAGTTCTTAGAATCTATAGATAGATCTTTTATATCTAAGTTACTCTATTTATACTATTCTATTAAATAATCGTCGAGTACTATCTCTATTAAGCTTATACTAGTTAAAACATCTACTACTATATATTTATCGTATAGATCCTCTTTATCCTCTACCTTAATCTCTTTCCTAGATTATGTTAGTATTCGATTAATAATAAATCTAATAAGGCCGGCTATATAGCTAGCTATAGTAATACTTATCCTCTATTCCTCTACTATAAGAAGACTAATCTTAGGTTAGATAGCTTCTCTTCTTATTTAGTCTTCTCTTTCTACTAGAATATAGCTTTATCCTACTTAGGTCTCTCCTTCTACTTCTCTAGCTACTATCGGAATATAGTTTGCTTAGTTCTTTTCTTCTTTCTTAAGGCTTGTTTAGTCTTAGATATCTATAAGACTCATTTTGTATCTACTATAGTCTTCCTATATATAGAATACTCCTCTTTTATCTTGCGATACTTTAGGCCCGATATGCGATTACTAGGTTTATTTTTCGTATCGTAGATATAGTTACTAGGCTTATAGTTACCTTTGTATAGTTACTAGTTACTACTATATATAGTAGGCTAAGTAGGACGCTTATCTCGAGCTATCTTGCGTAGTTATTCTAGGATATTAATATTAAAGTTTTCGTAAGGTAAGAATTAGTAATAAAGCTCTAAAATTTATAACGTAACCTATATAAGGTTTCTATAGTAATAGCGACCTAGGCAATAGGTAGATACTATAGAAAGAGTACTAAGTAGTACGAAAGTAAAGCTTCCTTTATATAGCTAGTAGTATAGCTAGTCTTTTTAGTAACGCTTATATAATCTAGAAAAAGTCTAGGTTACGACCTAAAATTAGTATAGGTCCTAGAACCCGAACCTAAACTAATCGTCCGATTCCTACTAAGAAACTAAACCTAGATCTAATTTCTTAGATTATATCTAATCTACTAGGCTATCTAGACTATACTAGCTAACTCTATAGTAGCTAACTCTAAATAATAGAGGGAAAGAAGAAAGCATAAGGATTAGAAGGACTAGAGCTTAGTAGACTAGAGCTTAGTAGTTAGTAGAGTAACTAACGAATACCGAAGAAAGGACTAGTTACCTAGTAGTAAGTATTAGATATACTACTATAGCTACTATAACTACTACGATTATTAGAGCTACTATCGCGATTATTAGAGCTACTACCGCGATTATTAGAGCTACCTACGCGATTATTAGAGCTATCTCGATAACCGATTCTATAACTAGTAGAGCTACTATAATTACTCGAATTAGACATATTTCTAGTATAGGCAAATTAGTACTATAGACTCGTACTATACTACTATAGACATACCTAGACGCCTCTATATTGTATTAGAGAAGGTATTAGGTATAGTAAAGGCTAGTTAGACGTAGGTTACTAGTATATATATATAAAAGAAGAAGAAGTCGAGATTAAGGTTAAAAGGATACTTCTAATATATAGTACTATAGTACTAGCTACGTATAGACAATTTCGGATAGTAAATATAATAGTAAATACCTATAGTTATAAACTAAGCTATATATAATAGAAATGTATAGTTATAAGCTATTCATAACGAAAATGCGTAGTTAAAGATAGAAGTAAAGATAGAACTAAGGATAGAATCGAAAGACCTTCCTAGGTCTACTATACTAAACAATACTAACAATCTATATAGGATACTCGTATTCTACTATAGACAATGCCTAATATTCCGCGATTCCTATTCGCCTTAGCTATACAATTGTCTAGCTACTATAGGTACGATATATATCTACTATAGTCGAGATAACGAAGATTAGTATATATTCTAAAGCTATAACTATCCGAAACCTTTCGTCTTCTCGATTAGTATCCTTAGCTCTAGACGTGCCTTAGGCTCTTTATATCGACAATTCGAGGAGGATAGTATTACTAGCTCGGAATTCTTATAAGAAGCTAGTATATAAGGCCTTACTCTTTTAGATCGAATACTATTTAATTAAGGTACGAATATTAAATCGTTCCCTATAGAGAGCTTAAGATCTATATTAGCTAGAAATTTAGTACTATATCTAGAGTCGAAGCTAGTCGATATTGTTAGCTCCTAACTAGTAAGTAACCTTATTAGGTTTATAGTATTACTCTATATAGAAGAGGTATACTCTTACTACAATATAGTATATTTATTAATAGTTATTATACTATCTCGAACTAGACTTAGGATTCGACTATAACTTACTAGTAGGACCTTGTTAGTTCTACTATAGATCCTAGCTATTCTACTACTATTACTACTAGCTTGTTTAAGCGATACTTTTATTATAGCTATTCGTTACAAATTAGTAAGGCTACTATACTTAACGTCTATCTTTTACTAGATACTACGTTATTAACCTACTACTATATACGCTATTTCGTCTATTATACGAATTTCGAGACTACGACGAGCTAATGCCTACTTGTCTACTAATAATATAGTAATAGATTCTTTAAAGTAGGGAAGTTCCTCTACTATAGTAGTATTACTAGTAGATATCTTTCTAGCGTTTTCGAGGTATTTCCTATACTAATCTTCTACGTTTAGTTAGATAAAGCCGCAAGCGTATATACTATACTAAGAGGTCTTTTAGGACTACTAAATAGGATCCGTTAGAGCTACTTAGAATCCTACTATAGTATAACTAGGTTCTACTATAAAGGAACAAGATACTATATTCGGTATACTCCTTTATATTAAGTAACCTAGCGAGCTAGTATTCCGTTTTACTAATCTTAATATTATCTAATACGTTACGGAGTATTAAGTAGTCGAAGACATCCTAATTAGTAACTATAGTATAGTAAACCTAATAAAGTACGAATATTAATTACTTATTAAAGAGAATATCCTAGGATATCCGAAATCGATACTTGCCTAGTAATATATACTCGAGTACTATAGCGCTCTATTCTAAAAGTAGCGTAAATACGAATACTATCTTCGTATTCTTCTAAGGACGTAGTAAAACATTTCCTAAATTTAGTAGTATTAGGAGATTACGTCGAATATCTAGATTATAGTAATTATAATATTCTATAGTAGAGACGCTCGCTAGCCTATCGAGACATTTATCTTCTCTAAGCTTATTATCCTAATATATACGAATATAGTCTATATTCTAGATTTTAAGGAGATTCCTTAGTATAGTAGTATAACGATTAGCTTTAGTATTAGTCTAGAGTACCTTCTATCTCTTCGACCTTCTTCCTATTTAACCTATAGAGTTAGGCTCTATAGTAGTAGATATAGTAGATTCTATATCGGAATCCTCCTTATCGTAGTTACTTTCGAGGATTACGTCGATATCGATCGTTATATAGATACTAGTATCTATCTATAGACTAGAGAATTTAGTCTTATAGGATACCTTTCTACTACTATAGAGCCTACTACTAGTAGCTAGCTAAGTATTTAATATCGAAAACGTATCTTATATCTAAGCTAGCTAGAAAACAAATACCTAACTTCGAAGATGACTAGGGATTATATTCTACCTAGCTTAGCTAAGTTACTAGCGAAGATTAAGGTAGTTATACTCGAGTATTAATCCCTACTATATTACGACCTAGACTATATAGATATTAATTCCTATACTAAGGATAGTAGTAGTAACTATAATACGAATATTATAATCTATATTACTATATCGAGTATACTAGAGCTCCTAATTATATACTAGTATAGCTAAGATATAAAACTAAACGATTTTAAGTATAGATAATATAGGATTAGTACTACTTCCCTAGTAGTACTAGTTATTGTCTAGGAATGCCTTCGTCTAGTCTACTAGCTATACTTAGATATAGTTTATAGTTACGATTATATTAGGATAACTATCGACAAATACGATAGTCTTAGGAATTTCTATAGGAGATATACTCTCTCCTATAGTAGATAGAGTTTAGCCTATATACTTAGTTAGAGATATAGCCTTCTCGATTACGAAATATAATTAGCCTTAGGTAGCTCTTATACTATCTATTTCCTTAAAGATATAGGTATAATCGATATAGTTTATACTAGTATAGAATATAGTAGTACTATATAGATATTAGCTAATAAGATAAAATCTACTATTAGTAAGTATATAGGCTTACGTTATACGATCCAAGGTTCCTATATAGCTAAACTATATATAGTCGTTATAGAGGAGGGCTTACAATTAAGTAACTATAAGGAACTCTTTACGAAATAATACCTAGATAGAGAGGAGATATACTTCGTCGAAGGCGACTAGTCTAATACAAGATATAAGAGGAATACTATAGAGAATGTCTTTAAATTCGTCGGAGATAGCCTATTTAGGGCTTAGGATAATATAATTATAATACCTATCTTAGATCTTCGATATTATATCTAGATTATTCTATCTAGTTTCTACTATAACTAATATAGGATTTATATATTTCTTTACAATTTAGATAAGATCTATATACTACTTAGTTCTAAGTCGACTAAGAGGAATAAGCTAAAGGGTAATCTATCTAGTTAAGATAGTAAATACCTAGAATTTAAGACTCTTACCTAGGCTAGTCTTAGTAATAAATAGGACATCCTATCGCTAGTAGATTGGAGCCTATAATACTCGAACTTATATATCTAGTAGCTTTTGCTCTAGCTACTATAGAGACTAGTTATATAGTCTATTAAGTATCTACCTTATCCTAGACTCGATTATAGGATATTGTAAGTATATAAGGTCTATATTGTCTACTATATATACTATAGCGCGAATCGACTCTAGACTATATAAGTAGATATATTCGATTATATACTTAATAATATTATAAATTCCTTCTAGTTTAGATATTTACTCTAGCTCTATAGGAACTAATACTACTACTATAGGCCTTATAAGCAAGCTATTTTAGAGGCTACTCTAGATCTAGTAATCTTTACGAAGGCTCTTTCTTATCTAAGATAACTTAATAGAAGTACTAAATCTATCTAATATAGTATAGAGCTAACCTATAATATACTTTATCTAGGTAGGTCGTAGAGTTATCGATCTTGTATCGATAGTATTTACTATAAACGCGTTCCTACTTCTCTTCCTAATATAGATAGTTAGCTAAGATATTATAGTATTAGTAGATACCTAAGCTAGTAGTATTCTAGATTAAATCCTAGATTAAAAGAGAAGAATAGAAGTCGACTTACTAGTTACTTATAGTATAGCTAGATACTATAGCGGATTATTACAAAGGTATTAGACAGGACTATAGTATAGATAGATCAAATTTAGTAGATAGATTATATAGACTATAATATATAATTTTAGTACTTCTATAAGGCTATAGCTTAGTAGAGTACTTAATATTACTTAAACTTAAAGAATAAGGTTCTTTTTGTAATTATATAGTAATAAGATATAGCGGATTTTAAGATTTCTATATATAAAGAATATACTTACTATTTATATTCTACCTATTCTCCTAATAGATTATGTAGCCTCTATAAAATCTAATAGAACCGGATTAGACGAAAAACAAAGGATGTATAGTAGTCTATGTAGGAGGTTATTTAGGAAGCGTCGGGGTTGATTAGTACCGCTATAGAGACTAGTAACTCTATCGCGGAACATATGCAACATAATCACATAAGCACACATACACCTGGTTTTTCGTCTGATTGGAGATAGGCAGAACACTACTTCGCCTCGGCCCTCTGCTGAGAGCACGCCTTCGTACACAAGACTGCCGTTCCTCGTCACGTTTATAACACGGCTGGCGTGGGAGTTCCACGACCTCTTTCCCATAGCTAAAGAATAAGGCTTGGCTTTCGCAGCCAAGCCGTTCTCACATCTTGCAGCCATTGTGACCTCGACACTAGCAGATTCTCCGCTCGAACGTCGAATGAATCGTTCAAACCCCGACCAACAGACACCTATCTCGGAAAACTCGCCCGCCGGAAAGCGATGGTTGGTATGCCAGCGCTCTGTGTCGACAATGCCACGCCAATGTGGATGGTGAAAAGCATCTTGACTCAGCAGGTTTCACATGGTTGTTGCAGGATCTCATGTTTGAAGCCAAGATGATTGAGAGGTGGCGTCCACGAATGTAAAGCTGCTGTCGAAGCTGGTGATGGACTTGGCCTAATTTCTCCCAAAAGCGAACGGTCAAAACAAATAGTGCTGGCAGATGCTCCCACTTTCCAGCGCTGGGGTGACCCATTCATCCCAAATCTTCCCTCTTTCCCAGATTTCTTCAAGCTATCGAGAATCTCTTCGACCACATCATCCTTCTTATAATCACAAACCCCACCATCGACTCCCACTTCTCCTTCAAATACTTGTAATTATGCTCAGAAGCCGTCGCTGCGACAACGAATCCCACGCCTGTCAGCATCTGGATTGCACAAGACCCTACTACTGAAGCTCCGCCCAAAATCAACACGAGTATCTGGATCCTTTGGTCCTTCGGTCTTGGTGTGTCTAGGGGATGCTGCTCCTCCGTACAACGCACGTGTCGAACCTGCATCTTTCGCTCCAATGTCGTAGTGACGATGGCCGGGGCGTTGAGGATCTTTGGTCGTTTGCGTGGCCCGGGTGTCTGAAGTCAGCAACGATTCGCTTCCTGGCAGCGTTTCCCTCCTTCGTCTGGTCTATGACACCTGGACTTGACTTTTATCGTTTGCTTTTCGCTGGGCGGGTATGTGAAGCTGGTGCATTACGACTTTTGTATTCGAGTGTCTGTTCATTACCTTTCCACTATGCTCGCGAGTTCAGGCCATAGCGCACAAACACCCTATACCCTCAGGAACAGCATCGTATGTACATTAACCTCGTCTTCATAGTCCTTTCCAAGATGAGATCCCGAACCATGCAATGCGCCGAACAATGCTATCATGCCTCAGTATGCTTCATGTGATATGCAAGAATCCAAAAGAAAGCCAAAGCTGTACAACAACCATCAGCCTCACGCGCCTTCGGGCCCCTTTTCGTGTTTAATTGGGTGGTGCAAGATTCCTCTCAAACACATTCTGCCAGTACCCTCCTCTTCCAATCTCTTCCCACCTTCTCCATTCTCCCACTGCCCCAGCCATCTTCGCCACAGCGCGCCGGAAAAGCCGGAATTGTAATAAAATGAGCTTCCAAGAAGGTTGTGTTCACCCCACCCAAATGGTGAGTCCCACGTATTCGTTGGATAGTTGAATACTTGGTTCATGTATGCTAGATCCCAGTCTCGATCGAAGAACACTGGGTGGGGCACATAGACTGCTTTCAATCCATGATGCATTGCGACAGTCGGTGGCCACATCTCAGGGAACATCGTGTGCTTCATCAACCATACTTCTTTGTGCATCGTATCGAGCAGGCGTTTCGAAAGGCGTGCAACGGTGATGATGGCGGCTCTTCGGGGCGGTGGTGGAAGTGTTCGGTTGTAGCCTGAGATATCCCAGCTGAACACCCAGTTGGTCAGAGAAGGATCGAAAATGGGGTTGAAGGTGAGGAGGTCGGCGTCCTCACCCACTCCCCATTCGTAGTTGTCTGCTTCGTACGTGGAGGGAGGCAGGACTTCAGGTCGTGGGTCGAGCATGCCCATGTTTTGGAAGTCTTGTACAGGCCCCCAGATTGGTACAGGTCCGCTCTGCTCAACATTGTTCTTCTCGGTATCTGTGGTGGCGGTTTCCTGCTCGACGAAGTTGGTGAAGTTTTGCCAAGAGCCGTGGTACTTGGGGATGTAGAATCGTCGCGCTCGCTCCCACATGCCCTTTCGAGGCTGCATCTTGGCCCACTCAGCAATCTTGTCGTTGAAATCGTAGTAATGGCCAGAGTATCGGACATCCATTTCCCAGTTCCAGAAATGGTCGTATTCGGGATGCTGCTGTGCGAACCATTGTAGCGGAAAGTGCGCGCTTCTGTATACACCATGTAGCTTACTGCCTGCCATGTTGGCAAAGTTGTCAGGGAACGGATCCGGGTAGTACAACTCCATCTGCTTCTCCGACCACAGCGTAGTGATATTCCAGAACTCGCGAGGCACGTTGTCTTGGAGAGTCTGCTGGTACACGCGCTTGTCGGCCCAGATAGGATTGCTGTTGTTCTTGACGTGGACAAGAAGGTGCACATCGTACTCGCCGCCTGACTTTAGTGCCAGCTCGGCAATCATGGCACGAATGGCGTAGATCTGGTGCGTGCCGTACTCGAATCCTGTCCAACTTCGCAGGACGTATGCCTGGCGCGAAACTCGCTTCTTCCCGCTCCTCCTATCTTCTGTGAAGCGAGCTTTGTTTTTCTCTGCACACCTTTGCTGAGCAGAACCCCAATCGGTATTGTTGTCATATCTCACGAAGCCCATTTTTCCCAAAGTCTTTTCACTGCCCGCGTGTTCGGATATTATGCCTGGCCCCAGGCCACCGTGCGTTTCATTATAGCCATATCCGTAAGGTCCATATCGACCAAATCGCTCGAAGCAAACCTCATCCTTGAGTCCAAGCAGCTTGTAGTCTCCATAGAATGGCTCAGACATGTGTTGTGGGATGCCAGGGTAAGCATAGACGTCGGGTATCACAGTGTTCTCGGCTTCATCGAGGTAGCAAGTATGCACCTGTTGGTGCTGCGACAAATACTGCTGCGAGCTGTAGTCGGGGTATGGGCTGAACTTGATCGGATCCATCGGCGGCCCACTCTTGTGTCCACTTTCCAGGCTGATCGATGTGGTTGGTTCCGTCTGGTTATATCCGTTCTCTGCCTGCCATTGCGAATACGAGACTAGTGTGCGTATGCCATTGTACACTCCATTCAATCGATTGTAGTGCATCCAGTAGTATGGCACCGGCTTATCCTTCTCCTTCCGTAACTTCGCTATATGATGATGATAGCCTCCACCTCCAACCAGTGCTATTACGAGTACTCCTACGATCGCCAAAACGATGCCCTTCGTAAGGGACAATCGACCCAGGCCGCATTTTCGTCTCGTCCCATCGCGCCAGGATATCCCGTTTTGCGACCAATCCAGCTGTATCGCGTTGAGACTATCGACAGATAATGAGGGTAATTGTTGGTAGGAGAAGCGCGGATGGTGAAAGAATCGCAGAGGGTTCAGGTCGCGCAGTCGCCGCATCATGCTACTGCTCTGACCTCCTCGCCCACCTCCACCTCCAACTCCACCTCCACCTCGGCGACTTGTGCGACTCCCAGGCAGAAGTCGTCCGCCGAATTCCGCATCAGACGAGCGGCTGCTCTCTGAGTGACAGTCCTTGCTTTCCTCCAGCTTGACGCTCGCTGCGCTGAGCTGCAAAGCCTGTGCCTGTGCTGGCTTCGAGATGGTCACAGTACGCTGCGGGCACGGCGTCCGGGCAACAAGACGTGGACTTATCCAGGAATATGCTGTGGTAGATTCTAGGGATGCTACGATTATCGAAATAATACGTCGAGAGGAGAATAGCAGGACATGTCTTCACTCGCGTGTCGTTGAACTGCGATTGCGATTGCGTGCGATCGTTGGAGCGCTAGAACAGCGGCAGTTACAGGCGAGGCGAGGCGGGGCGGGGCGGCCCAGTGGCTATTCTGGCACGAATCTTGGTCGTAGGATCGGGGAAAATCTAATACAAATCGTGGAGGATTCCAGTCCTAGCGATGACTAGGGATGGGGTCCACAGACCTATGGATGGTGTACACGCTCTGTAATTGTTGCGCATGGCCGAGGTCTGCCTAGTCACATGACTTCTTGGCATGTGTAGAGATTTCCTCTACTTCTTAATAGTATTAGATAGAGACACATAGGACTAACCAATTTACTTTTTTAAGTACTCGGCTAGCGAAGGAGAGTATCTATACGTAGTACTAGCTACGAACCTAGAGGCGACGACGTCGTCGATAGAGCTAAATCTCTCCCGCCTACTAGCGCTACCTAGGAAGGTAGTACAAGGCGCCTAGGTAAAAGGAGTCTAGCTCTAAGGCGACTAGCTATTTAGAAAACTATCTAGACTACTTATCGAGCCTAGCGTAGCTATAACTAGTATAAGAACTAATACCAAGTCGATAGGCTAACCTTTCTAAAGAGGGAATCTACTCTAAGGATAAGGATCTAGAGTAGTAACCTAGGACTAATTATCCTAAAGAGAAGGAAGGAATAACTAAAGAGGAGGTTTTAATAACTACTTAAAGGAAGAGGGAATATAGAGGATAAAGTACTTAGTAACCCTATAGATCTATAGCCCTTAAGGGAGTATAGCCCTAGACTTGTCCCCTAGGCCCTAGCTTCCCCTTAGGGATACTAATTTAGTTCTAAAGGCGAGGTATCTAATACAAACTACTCCTTATACCGTATATAAGGTAGCCTATAAAGAATACCTAAGTATAGAATCTAATATAGGAAATCCGAATTCTAGTAGTATAGGTTATATAACTAGATACTAAGTAAGGATAGGGATAGTTTATAGCTTAGTAGAGAGCTAATATAGAAGTTAACTAGAAAGTAGAAGGAATAGTAATAACCTATATTTAAAGGGGAGGGAGGAAGGGGAGGAAAGGAATAGGGATACTATCCTATTCCCTAAACTAGATTTCCCTCCTACCTAGTTCAAAGCTATAAAGGAACGAGTTAACAAAGGATACTAAATTAGAGGATATAGATACAATCTAGTTAAGGAGATAGAGATATAGGAAACCTCTTAAAGTTTAAAGGACTAGTACAAATAAGGGTAGAGCTTAGTATCCTTAACGGCATAATAGAGCGTAGAGGTTTTTAACGCTATACAAAACCGGTAGGGGCTTTAAGGAAGCTAGGAAGGTAGAGTAAAGGGCTTTTTCCCTCCTAAAGAATACTAGAGATAGCTACTTGTCTATAGGTTAGAATAGTATAGCAATATGAAATCTATCTATCTATCTATTTTAAGTACTCGATAATATAGTATTATATAAGTAATCTACTATACTAAGTATAATAGTTATAAGCCTAGATTTTCTATAGTATTAGATACTTCCTTAGTAAGAGAATAAGTTAACTAAGAAAATTATTAAATTAATAGTATTAAAAATAACTAGTCTATATAAGTCTATAGGTCTATAGTATTAGTAATAGTCCTTATAGTAGTAACTTCTCGCCTTAGTAGAAAGCTTATTATCCTTCGTAGACCTAATAACTAGGACTAGTAGATTAAATAGACTAAGACTTATCTTACTAGATATAAGACCTAGGTCTATATAGACCTATACCTTAATATACCTAATAAGCCTACTTAACTAGTCTTTATAACTATAGATCGTAATAGGCTTATACTAGATACTATATACTAGTTAGGAATTAAGATTAGGAAGGAAATTTACGATATAGAGTAGAGCGAATTTAATAGGTTTAGAATAGCTTATAGTAAGACAATTATATACCTAGTAGAGGTAGTAGATATCTACTACTATTTAGATATTACTAATAGAGGACCTAATATAAGGATACTATCCTTATAGCTAATCCTTACTTACCTAAAAGACAAGCTAGTATCTAATACTTAGTAGTAGAGAACTACTATTAATAGGAACCTATATCGCCTTATTACTTCGAGATAGGTAAAGGACCTAGAGTAATAGTATAAGGAATAGCTAGACTTATATAAGATTATATAATATACAAAGTATAATAAACTAGATAATATAACAATATACTTCTATATAGTAGTAGCTAATATAGACGAAACCTATAGCAAAGGGCTCTATATAATATACTAAGTATTATCTAATACTAACTACTTTTATTAGGTAGTTAGTATATTACGTAAATACGCTCGCAATATGCCTAGTACTACTAAGTAAGGATCCTTATTTAGTATTATCTATAAGATAGATTTAGATAAAGCTAATACTATCCTTTAGGCTACTAATAATAATAATAGTAAAGGAAAGTAGTACTCTATAAACAATAAGCAAGCTACTAAATTATATACGAAGCTTACTAGGATTAGAGAAAAAAAGGCCTATAAGAGTTATAGTAAATATACCGTTATTAATTATATACTACGTAAGAAGGTTAATAAGAAGGATAAGGATAATAAGTAGTATAGTAAGATAACCTTCTTTAAGGGCTATCTATATAAGAATAAGAAGTTCTACTAGTAGTAAGCTAAGACCTTTAAAGATCTACTTACTATTAAAATTAAGTAGTAGTATTATAGTAATAGTATAGAGAACGATACTAGTACTAGTAATAGATTAAGTAAGCTATTAATAGTATACTTCTTTAACTACTCTACTACTAGACTACTACTAACTACCTATCTAGTTATAGCTATATCTAAGAAGAAGTAGTATCTATTTAATACTCTAATATATAATAGTAGATCTAACTATTATATTATTAATTATCCTAGTCGCTTTAACTTCTAGCCTCTTATTCTACCGGCTTATTTAACTATAGTAACTAGTACTAGCTATAATAAGGTTATTGCTATTAGAATAGTAATATTTATAGTAAAATCTACTAGCAATAGACTACTAGAGATTAAACTAAAGGAATACTTATATATTCCTAACTTCTATACTAATATTGTAGATAGTACGCTATTCTATAACTATAGTTTTAGTTATTAGGATATTAATAATATCCTATACAATCTAAAATACAAACCCCTAGTTAAATTTATTAGACTAAACGATAGAATACTATACTTTAGTATTACGAGCGAAGTTAACGATATACTACTACTATATAAATAGCCTATTAACGCCGATAACAAGCTACGGAAATATCCCTTCTAACTAGAAGTTCAATTCCTAGTAGATATATATCTATTAGTATATATAACTATATACTACTCTATATGCCTACTACTACTAAGATAGCTTACTCTTAAGCGAATATACGAGGTATTTAGATACCTAGATATAGAAAGAGCTAAAGAGCTAGTTAATAAGGTTAATAGAATAAGACGAGATTATATATAGGACAATAAGGTACCTAGAGTACTACTATATCTAGTATATATATAAGTAAAGGGCAAGAAGCTTATCTTACGTAGACTAAGAAGGTATAATATATTAATTCTTACTCTATATAGATATATTACTACTAATGTAATAGAGCTAGATCTAGTATATAATAGCGACAAGTACCTATTTTATATATATAACCTAAATACTAGCCTTTATTTTATATAGAGAATTACTAATAGAGATAAGTTAATATTACTTAGCTACTAGAATTAGCTAGTAACCTTTATAAGAAGTATTAGTAGAGACATTATCTATTTGTTATTAGATAATAAGAAGTTAGTTAAAGGCCTTCGATTTAGGACGTATCTACGTAATAACTATACTACTTAGAGACTAATAGTACTATATATATCCAAGTAGGATCTAGTAGAGTACGTAGGTCGTACAATTATTAAGGTTACAAGAGTACTTATAATATATACTAGATTTCTATATAGCGTATAGCTAGAAGTAGTACATATATTAGTCTTCCTTATTAATCGATTACTACGGATATAGTTAACTAACCCTATAATGCGTATATCGTACGAAATTAGTACTAAACATAAGCCTAATATAGTATATATCTGTTAGTTTAGTATACGAGTATATCTACTAATCTATAGTACTAAGACTAATAATAATCCTTCTAAGAAGTATAAGTAGAAGGATATTCTACTAAGAAGTATAAAGGTTGCCTTACGTACGTATATTAGCTACCTATAGAGATACGAAGGATACTCGATCTACCGGATCTAGGTATCTTTACGTAAGACGGTAATCTATACAAGAGATATTATATTTAATAGGTCTAAGTTCTATATAGATAGCCTAGTAGATTAGGCATAATCTAAGAAATAGGTCTACGTTTAGTTTCTTAGTAGGAACCGGAGGATTAGTATAGGTTCGGGTTCTAGGACCTATACTAATTTTAGGTCGGAATCTAGACTTTTTCTAGGTTATATAAGCGTTACTAAAAAGACTAGCTATACTACTAGCTATATAAAGGAAGCTTTACTTTCGTACTACTTAGTACTCTTTCTATAGTATCTACCTATCGCCTAGGTCGCTATTACTATAGTAACCTTGTATAGGTTACGTTATAAATTTTAGAGCTTTATTACTAATTCTTATCTTACGAAAACTTCGATATTAATACCTTATAATAACTATATAAGATAGCTCGAGATAAGCGTCCTACTTAAGCTACTATACGTAGTAGTAATTAGTAACTATATTAAGGCGACTATAAGCTTAGTAACTATATCTATAATGCGAAAAGTAAACCTAGTAATCGTATATCGAGCCTAAAGCGTTATAAGACAAAAGAGGAGTATTCTATATATATAAAGACTATAGTAGATACAAAACGAGTCTTATAGATATCTAAGACTAAACAAGCCTTAAGAAAGAAGAAAAGAGCTAAGTAAACTATATTCTAATAGTAGCTAGAGAAGTAGAAGGAGAGACCTAAGTAGGATAAAGCTATATTCTAGTAGAAAAGTAAGGCCGAATAAGAAGAGAAGCGATCTAATCTAAGATTAGTCTTCTTATAGTAGAGGAATAGAGGATTAGTATTACTATAGCTAGCTATATAGCCGGCCTTATTAGATTTATTATTAATCGAATACTAATATAATCTAGAAAAGAGATTAAGGTAAGGGATAAAGAGGATCTATACGATAAATATATAATAGTAGATATTTTAACTAGTATAAGCTTAATAGAGATAGTACTTAACGATTATCTAATAGAATAATATAAATAGAGCGACTTAGATATAAAAGATCTTTCTATAGATTCTAAGAACTAGGATTTTATTAATCTAAGTTAGCCTCTTACTCTAAGTTATAAAGCCAAGATACAAGAGGTAGCTAAGGAGCTTTACTATCTAAAATTTCTCGATATCGAGTTTCGCGTAGTATATATATTAGTATAAGGCTATTTATTCAATATAGAGGAAGCTATAGGTAGACGTCCTAGTAGGTTAGGTACAATCTAAGAAATTGGGTCCGGGTTCGGTTTCTTAGTAGGAACCGGACAATTAGTTTAGGTTCGGGTTCTAGGACCTATACTAATTTCGGGTTAGAACCCGGACTTTTTCCGGGTTCTATAAGCGTTACTTAAAAGACCGGCTATACTACCGGCTATATAAAGGAACCTTTACTTTTGTACTACTTAGTACTCGTCCTATAGTATCTATATATCGCCTAGGTCGCTATTGTCGTAGAAACCTCGGGTAGGTTACGTTATAAATTTCTAAGCTATATTACTAATTCTTACCTTACGAAAACTTCGATATTAATATCCTATAACAACTACGCAAGATAGCTCGCGATAAGCGTATAGCTTAACCTACTATCCGTAGTAGTACTTAGTAACTATATTAAGGCGACTATAAGCTTAGTAACTATATCTATAACGAGGATAATAAACCTAATAATCGCGTACCGAGCCTAAAGCGTCGTAAGACAAAAGAGGCGTATTCTATATATAGGAAGACTATAGTAGACGTAAAGCGAGTCTTATAAATATCTAAGACTAAACAAGCCTTAAGAAAGAAGAAAAGAGCTAAGCAAACTATATTCCGACGGTAGCTAGAGAAGTAGAAGGAGAGACCTAAGTAGGATAAAGCTACATTTTAGTAGAAAAGTAAGGCTAAACAAGAAGAGAAGCTATCTAGTCTAA
>LFZO01000572.1:0-27808 GCA_001578225.1 Pseudocercospora musae
TCTTTAAGATAATTATAATTAATCGGAATTTTCTTATATAGAAGAAACGTTAAGGGAAGAATAACCCTCGTACTATAACGTTAGACGACTTACTTAGAGAGGAAGCGAGGATAGAGGAAGAGGAGAGTAAGAACTAGGATAAGGAAGAAGATACTCGATTTAGCCCTTCTATCTAATTAATTAGTAATAACGAGGAGGAAGGTAACAAGCCCTCGAAGCGAAAGCGGAAGCGATATTAAGGGAATCTAGATAGGAATCCTAAAAAGAGGATCTATAGATAGTAAGGTAGATAAAATTAATATAGCCGGCCTTATAGCTAGCTAGGTAAAGTCCCTTAGATCTATACCGAGCGCTAGGCACTACCTCTAGATATAAGTCGCTATCTATATATAGTTAGTTATCCTTATTATTGTACTAACCTAAGAGCTAACTATACGAGTTTTCGAAGAAGTACGCTATCTATACTATTGTATATACTCCGTTCTAACCCTAAGCGTAAGCTAGCTATATAGCTAGCTATAGGTAAGTAGCTATTACCTTACCTATACTATACTTAGACAAAGATAGCCTATAGCCCCTCTAGTTTCTAATCTAATAAATCGCGATTCGTAGGCTTTAAGGAAAAATAGTTAGGAGGTAGCGGCCGAACATTATATAATACCTATCCCTCTATCTCTATACTTACGAAATAGATATATTTAGTAGTACTAAGGGACAAAGAAAGAAGGGTAGCGATATAGCCTCGCTTATAGATAGAGGCTATACTAAGATCTGCCTACTACGTAGAGTATATATTAGTGTATAAACCCTTCGCTTTACTCTTTACTATACTTTCTATACTAAGAATATATCTATACTCTTATTTAAAGAGCTATATTGTATAGTATACAAGATCGTATTAAATAAGAAGGACTAAGAGCTATATTAGAATATCGTAGGCTTTAAGGAGAAATAGTTAGGAGATATAGTATAGCTAGCTATAGGTAAGAACTTATTATTCTATCTATACTATACTCGAAGAAGTATAGCGGATAGCGCCTCTCGCGTCTTATCTCTCGAATTCTATCGACGAGAGTACAAAAGAGTTATTAATATATACTCTAATATATACGAGCTAATCCTAACCTACGATAGTAGTAGTAAGTAGAAGGTAGATAGTACTTTCAAGATATAGCTTACTTTTAGATTAATAGATATATATCTAGAAAGTAAGCTAGAAAATCGGCTAGCTATATAGCTAGCTATAGGTAAGTAGCTATTACCTTATCTAGATTATACTCGAATAAGTTTAGCTAATAGCGCCCCTAACTTCCTTTCTAATAAATTATATCGACGACGATATAGCTAAGAGTAGAAAAGTATAATAAAAGATATAAAGGAAGATTTTATACGATATATAGCGCTACTACGTAACTACCTATAAGTATTAAGTCGAGTAACTAGAAAGTAAGCTAGAAAAACGGCTAGCTATATAACTAGCTATAGCCTATAGGTAAGTAGCTATTACCTTACCTAGACTATACTAGAATAGATATAGCTAATAGCGCCCCTAAATTTATTTCTAATAAATTCTACTAACGACGATAAAGCTAAGGATAGAAAAGTATAATAAAAGATATAAAGGAAGATCTTATATAATATATAGCGCTACTACGTAACTATCGATAAGTATTAAGTTAAGTAACTAGAAAGTAAGCTATAAAACGGGCTAGCTATATAGCTAGCTATAGGTAAGTAGCTATTACCTTACCTAGACTATACTCGAGCAAGTATAGCTAATAGTACCTCTAACTTTATTTCTAATAAATTACTTCGAGGACTATAGAAAGGAGTTCGCAAGATCTACTATTATTATAGGAAGCAAGATTCAATTTAAGGATATATAAAAAGTTATCTATAATAAGTTAAAGACTCTCTCTCCTTCTAATAGTCTTAGAATATATATTATTATATATACTATCTCTTATATAGATACTATTATTTAATAGTCTACTAATCTATCGGTTAGGCTATAGCTAGCTCTAGGTAAGTAATTGTTACCTTACCTATACTATACTCGAATAAGTATAGCCTACTATGCCTCTAGTTTCTTATCTTATAATTTTAGAGTAATTTATAGTAATAGAGCTAAAGATAGTATAGTAGGATTACTAGGTCTATATAGGTATACTAACGGATATCTTAATATATATAGACTACGTCTACTATACCAATTACCGCTAGTATTAGGAATGCTTAGTCATTAATGCTTGGCGCCAAGAGGCTTGGCGCCAAGACCTAACTTGTTAGGAGATAGTAAGCCATTGAGGCTTGGCGCCAAGATGCTTAGTCATCGGGGCTTGGCGCCAAGACCTTATATATATATATCCTTAGTTCTTACTTATTCCTAAGTAGATTCGGATATTCTAGACTTTTAGCCTATTAGGTTCTTATAGCTAGCCTTCTATCTTTACTAAGTCTTTAGGACTCTTTTATAACTACTAGCGCTACTATAACTACTAGCTATAGGTAAGTAATTATTACCTTACCTATACTATACTTAAACAAGTATAGCCTACTATACCTCTCGTTTCTTATCTTATAATTTTAGAGTAACTTATAGTAATAGAGCTAAAGATAGTATAGTAGGATTACTAGGTCTATATAGGTATACTAATAGATATCTTAATATATATAGACTACGTCTACTATACCGATTACTACTAGCCTTCTATCTTTACCTCCTCGAGTACTTTACGAACCTTATTCTCGACTAGATTTAGATAGATCGAGATAGCGAGGATATATAGCTATATCTTATTAAGTTAGTTATATATATACTAAAGGAGCTTTATAATATAGCTAGCTATAGGTAAGTAGCTATTACCTTACCTAGACTATAGGTATTACCTTACCTAGACTATACTCGAACAAGTATACCTTATAGTACCTCTAGCTTCGTATCTAAAGAATTCTATTAATAATAGTAAGAAAGAGTTTACTATCTTCGATCCTTTTACTAGAGTATACTATAAATATAATTTCTTAGCTTAGTAGTAAGCTTAAGCAAGTAATATAGCTTACTAGAAGTTAATAGTAACGATCTATTAATAGCGAGTATATTTATAGATACGATTTCTTAGCTTAGTAGTAAGCTTAAGTAAGTAATATAGCTTACTAGAAGTAAATTATAATAGTATATTCTTCGTCTATCTAATAGTCGCTAGCTAGCTAAATCCGGCTATATAGCTAGCTATAGGTAAGTTACTATTATCTTACCTAGACTATACTCGAACAAATATAGCTTACGGCGCCCCTAACTTTATTTCTAATAAATTCTATCGATAATAGTAAAAAGGAGTTTATAAGGAGAACTATAGTATTCGACTTATAGTAAGCAAGATTTTATATAATATAGTACTACTTCGCTTATATCGATATTCCTATTAATCCCTCGATATCTTTGTATAATACTATAATAACGAATACATTCTATTTATCTAAGCGTAGCCCTAAATTATACGCTACGCCTTCGTATCTACGAAATTATAATGCCTCTAAAGAAAGCGTTTACTAGCGGAACTACTAATAAGTATTAAGTAAAGTAACTATAAGCTAATCTAGAAAATAGGGACTTCGTTAGCCTTAGGAGATATAGAGCTTAGGGCTATATAGCCGGCTCTAGGTAAGTAGCTATTACCTTACCTATACTATACTCGAACAAGTATAGCTTATAGCTCTACTAGCTTCTTATCTTGTAAATCCTATCTACGATAGAGAAAAAGAGTTCTCTATAGATACTACACTCTTCTAAGTATATCTCTTTAATATACGAACCTTACGATATAATAGCTAAGATAGAGTAGGACTTTGCTCTATAGCTAGCTATATAGCTAGTCGTTCTTTCTATTTATAATAAGCTAGTCGTTAACGTTACTATAATAACGTTTCCCTATATATATACCTAGTCTTCTTTTATCTATCCCTTTCTTCCTTTTATATCCTAGCAAAATGCCTTTCTATAGAGATACGATTATCGACGACCTAGACGGACCTTTTAGTTCCTTTAACGATAGGAACCGCTAAGATAATAGCTAAGAAGTAGATTGTAAGTCGTCGCTCTCTCTCCTAAGAATACTATTATTATCTCTACCTATACTAACGTAAATAACAAAACCGTAACTTCCTTAGGGTAAGTTAGCCTATATTTCTTCTTAGACTAGTACTAATTATTTTAGCTATAGTAGAAACTAAGGAACAACCTATTTGTACTAGTAATACTATCGGTCGAAAACAATAGATTCCTTAGAAGAAACCTATAACGAGTCTTCTAACTAAGAGTCCTTAGAAACAACGTAAAGGCTAGTTATAGCCTATAAAGTAGGCGTTAAGACGTAGGAAGAGTATCGCTTTTAAAGGCAATACTAGTAGTAAGAAGTTTAAGTAGAAGTAAGGCATAGTTACCCTTTAGGAGATTCGGTTTTATTAAAATACTAAAGGTATAGATCTCTTAATAAACAAGCTTCCTTTCTAGTAGCTCGTTAGGGAGATAGTACTATATTATAAAGCCGATCTACGCTTTTAGAGTACTACGATTAAAGCTCTATAGGAAGCGAGCGAGGCGTTCTTAACGACTATATTCGAGTTAGCTAATCTACTCGTAATTTACACTAAAAGGGTAACTCTCTAGTAGAAGGATATATAGCTTATCGTAAAGATCTAGACGCAACTTTTAGGAGAATAATTCTAACGATTCGAGATAGTTACTCTAAGTCTTTATAGCTATTCCTTCGATACTTTCCCTCTAATTATAGCTAGCTATACTATCGGCTACATATTTAGCTTTACTTATTATTTCGATATAGTATCGAATCCTACCTAGTCGCGTATATATTGGCCTCTACTCTTACTAGCTTTATTACATTATTTTTGGTTATTACTTATTAGATTCTTTAACCTATACTCTCTAACTATAGCTAGCTATACTATCGGCTATAGATTTAGTTTTACTTATTATTTTAATATCGTATCGAATCCTACTTAGTCGTATATATATTGTCCTCTACTCTTACTATTATAGAGCTTAATTACGTTATTTAAGGTTATTTCTTACTAGGTTTTAATATATATCCTCTAACTATAGCCGGCTATACTACCGGCTACATTCTTTAGCTTTACTTATTACTCTAATATTGTATCGAATCTCGCCTAGTCGCGTATATATTTGTTCTACTCTTACTATTATCGAGCGGTCTTACTATTATCGAGGTTTAATTACGTTACTTTCTATTATTTTCTACTTAGTTCCCTAGAAACGGCTATAACGACGTTTTTATTATACTAACCTATAATATAATAGCGTATAATAATAACTTTCTTTAATTCGGTATCTACCTTATATATCGCTAGTTCTCTACCTACTCTATACTTCTATACCTTTTGTCGTATACTTATTATATCTAGAATAGCTAGAAAGACCGTCGCTAGCGCTACTAAGAAGAAGAAAGGCACTACTCGTATCCGTTACAATATCTACGGTACTATACGCTAGATTTAGGCAAGTACTACCTTTAAGCCTTATAGACTTTAGAAGAAAGCAAAAGTAGGTAGAGGTCGTCGTCTCCTAGGTAGTAAGTTTTACTCTTTATATAGCCGGCCGTATAGCCGGCTATAACTAATTATCTTTTAGAAAACGTACTATAGTAGATTAAGACTACGCAAATGTCTACTAACCTTATAATCCTACGAGCCCTATTTTAGAGACTACTTAAATAGTTAATCTACGATACTAGTATTACCGGCGCTAGCTAGTTCCGTATTTAATTTAATACTATCGAGGTATTATATAAGGCCTCTAAAGTATACCTTACGACTTTCTTTAAGTATATATTACTCCCTAACGTCCTTAATATATACTAACTCTAGATAGCTATTAACCTACTAGCCGTCTATACTAAGCGTATTACTATTTAGTAGAAGGACATTATTATACTAAGTTTACTTCTAAAGGGCTATAGTATCTTTATTAGAGATATAGACGTTAGCGAGAATCTATATAAGAACCGTTATAAGTAATAAAGGACCGGAAGGGTAGCTATTAGCGCTATACTATAGAAAGAAATAACTACTCTATCCTTAAGGACTACAATACTAGTAGTATATATAGAAGAAATAACTACTTTGTCCTTAAGGACTATAATAATAGTAGTATACATAAATGACAATATTCTCTATCTCGATATTTCGCAATTTCCGCCTTTCTAATATTTCTATTTTTCGCTATAAACCTATTGAATTTTTGGGTTTAAACCTAGACAAAGTTCCGGTTCCCTAAGATTAGACCTAGACAATCGGGTTAGGTTCGGTTTTGAACCCGAACCTAACCTAAACTAACCTACTAGGACGTCTAGACTAATTTTAGGTTAGATAGCTTCTCTTCTTATTTAGCTTTACTTTTCTACTAGAATGTAGCTTTATCCTACTTAGGTCTCTTCTTCTACTTCTCTAGCTATTATCGGAATATAGTTTACTTAGCTCTTTTCTTCTTTCTTAAGACTTATTTAGTCTTAGATATCTATAAGACTCGCTTTGTATCTACTATAGTCTTCCTATATATAGAATACTCCTCTTTTGTCTTACGACGCTTTAGGCTCGATACGCGATTACTAGGTTCATTTTTCGCGTCGCTAATATAGTAACTAAGCTTATAGTTACCTTAATATAGTTACTAATTACTACTACGTATAGTAGGCTAAGTAGGACGCTTATCTCGAGCTATCTTGTATAGTTATTATAGGATATTAATATCGAAGTTTTCGTAAGGTAAGAATTAGTAATAAAGCTCGAAATTTTATAACGTAACCTATACGAGGTTTCTATAGCAATAGTAACCTAGGCGATAGGTAGATACTATAGAAAGAGTACTAAGTAGTACGAAAGTAAAGCTTCCTTTATATAGCCGGTAGTATAGCCGGTCTTTTTAGTAACGCTTATATAAACCGGAAAAAGTCTAGGTTGCGACCTAAAATTAGTATAGGTCCTAGAACCCGAACCTAAACCAATCGTCCGGTTCCTACTAAGAAACCGAACCCGGATCCAATTTCTCGGGTTATACCTAACCTACTAGGCCGTCTAATTTTGTATATTTAAGTAGTAGTTTAAGATCTTCTAAACGCGATCTAAATACTCGATTAAGACGTAGATTAAGATAGTATATATCTATACTACGCTTTATAACTTCCTTGCAAGTAAAGATAGTCTATATTAGTAAAGTATACTAATCTAGTATAATTAGATAAACTAGTTTAAAGAGTATAGAGAGAGTATTAATAGATATAATATTAGTTATAGTAAGAATAAGATAGAGACGTTTAGGAATAATATAAGTAAAGATATATATTTGAAATATTATAGATTTCTAGAGATTAATAATAAGCTTAAAATAGAGAGTAAGTAGACTAGATTAGAGAGAGTAACGAGCGATTCTAACTAGTAAATAGTAGGCGAATATAGCTATTTCTCCTCTATCTACCCTATACGTACTCTACTATTAGATAACTTAATTAATATTAAAATATTATATAACTCTTCTTACTTAAAACTAGATAGTTTTAGTATTTTAGTATAGATCTAAAAAGGAGTTAGAAGTCTAGTTAGACAATTAGAGGACTTAGAAGAAGAACTAAAAGCGAGTAAACTATACTTTCTATACTATAATTTTCTCTATTTAAGAATCTTACTACTCTACTATAGCTTCTATATCCTCTTCCTTACTTTCTCTACTAAGAATACTATCGATTATCTCTTCTAACTATTTAATCTATTTACCTTCTATTCTAGAGTATATTTTAGAAGTAAGGATATAATATACTAAACAAACTAGTAACTACTAAGCCTAAGCTATAATAGAAAAAGTAGTCTATAAGATTAGGGGATATATAGCCTAGGACTAAATCCTAAAGTTAGCTAAATAGGAAATACTAGAGGAAGTACCTAAATATAGAATTAAGACCTTAACTAAAGAGAAACTAAAGGTAGCCTTAATCGCTAAATAGATAGCGTCTAAGCTATAGGAAAAGAAGTAGAATATAGCCCTACTAAGAAGAAGAACTAGAGCCTACTAGAGGTAGTACCTAGGAAACTAAAGGATCTACTAAGGCCTAATAAGGACTAAAAGACTAAAGTAGTATTACTATCTATATTAGGTCTAAGTATATTAGGCTTAGAGTATACCTATATAGAAGGAGAGTCCTAGAAGTTAATAACCTAAGCTACTAATATAGATACCTATCCTAGAATATCTAATATATACTCCTAGTATACTTAGACTAGGCTAGTAGAAGGGAGAACTAGAGAAGGCAAGTAGCTATAAAGATATAATCTAGAATACTCTAGGATAGAAAGACTATAAAGGATATAGTAAGATAGGTTAAAGAAAGAGGATTTCTACTCTAATTTAGACTTATAAAGGAAGTAGAGTACTAGATATAAAGGATAGCCTAAAGGAGAGAAGGAGAGGACTAGAAGGATACTAAGGATAGGTATTACGAAGGTAGTATCTAGATACTAGTATACTAACTATAGGGCCTACTAGTAGAAAGAAAGGTAATAACTAGAGATAGGAGGTTTTTTATATATACTTGTTTTCCTTCTTAGATACTATATAGCTATAACCTATATAGACTAGATAGCTCTAGAATAGAGGAGTAAATTATCTATCTATTTAGTCTATTTCTTATAAGATAATCTAAGAAATAACGATATTCCTTTCTTATTAATTAACTTCTTTATTACTATATAACGATATCGTATCCTTAGCTAGTACTCTATAAATACTACTATTACTAATAGTAGTCTAAGTCGCTTTTCTATATTAGAAGGTTATATTACTAGTAGCTTATTTGTCTTATCTAAGATACTAGTAATACTATCTATACTAGAACTAAGAAGATATCTATACTATCGCTATCGTAACTCGTCTACTACTTTTTCCTTTCTTTATATATAAGACTAATTATAGTATACTTCTAGAGTAATAGATTAAGTATATCTTTAATAGTAGGATTAAGATCTTCTATACTATTACTTCTATTCTCGAATACTACTAGACTATATACGTATTTACCTATTATAGTAATTATCTAGAATAATAACTTTAACTACTTATAGTATAGTAAAGACTTATATCTAAACTTACTATACTTCTTTATATAAGTCTTATAAAACGCGTTTATTAATACTAGTAAGATAATTAGAAGGCTAGTTATCTTATCTTCCTTCTATCTAGATATCTTAATAATAGACTTCTAAATCTTATAATTATTCTATAGTACGTTCTTCTTAGTTAAAATCTTATCTTTATTTATCTTCGTCTACTAATTATTAGATATAACTTTTAATATCTCTTTTATAGCTCTTAATATAGTACTTAGCTTAAAGCTACCTTAGGGTCTCTCTAGCTATTTACTAAGCTTTAAATAAGTGGATTTAGTAATACTAATATTATATCTTCTATCTATATAAGGATATTACTATTTAGGTCTAGAGTTACTAATCTACTACTTCTATAATCTATAAAGTTAAATAAGGTAACTAACTATCTATCTAGTAATATAGGATCCTCTTAAGAAGTATCTATATAAAAAAGAGATAACGATATATCCCTTTTCAAGATATAGATAAAGATACGTATTATAGACTAGATAATAGATTCTATTATAGGAAATTAGCTATCTTAAAGGATATAGATACTATCTAGAATTAAGCTAACTATCGCTAGAAGAGAGTATTCTTAAGTAGGCCGTTATCTTTGATTAAGAGATTAGATAGATCTATAGATATATACTATATAGTAGTATTAGTAATAGTATATAAGATAGACTAAAAATACGAATTTCGAATGCTTATATAATAGGCCTTATATACGCCGATGATGGATACAGAACACACCCTCTTTATCGTAGCATTATAGCGCCGACACTAACACGATATATTGTGGATACTGGACTCGATAAAAAGACGCTATATTAACCTCACAAACACCACGATAACGGACAAGAGAACAGGCCCCAGGCTACGCTTCGCAGGATTCGTCAAGCAAGGATTGCAAGAATGACACGAATCACGCTTTCCGGGTGCCGGATCTATGTATCGAAGATGCTCCGCAGTAGCAGTATCATCAGATCATCTAAGCATACAAGACCTATCTACAACACACAATGACAAGGCATGTCTTCCTCGTCAGGCCGAAAGTCCCGAGGACAGAACCCGGACGCCGAGGCACCGCCAGGAAGCACGAGACAAGACCATCGCAGACACTGCAAAGGGCAAATGCGATCAGACCCTGCGTGAGTGACACACATCGTGAGCTGCTAGTCATGCCAGTGGAGATAGAGTTGTTTAAACCGGCTCAAGTATTGAAGTGCTGCTAACCCTTATCTAGCTATTCGAGCCTCAACAATATGCCTCCTTATAAAGCAGAAGTCCCAAGTCTCCAGGTCGTAATAAAAATCCTGCTTGTCCTCAATACCCCAAAGTCACTGGAGTGCCATACTCAACGGCCGACGATGTACGCTTCGGTCGGTCCGGCTGCAAGCCCAGCTTGCGCAAGATTCTATTGTTGCGTTCACTGAATATGTGGAGCCTGTGGCTTGCACGCTCCTTGAGAGAGGAGCCGGAGCTGGATACACTGTTTGTTCGGCTTTCGTTCATCATGTAGCTTGGCGCTGGAGTGAAGGCGTTCATGCTGCTCAGATCGTGCTCGGTAGCGATGTGTCTTCGGTGGAGTTGATTTGTGTTACCAGAGCCTTGTCGCGAAATGTAAAGAATTCGATTTCGCGAGCTTATCTATGCTGTACTTATATGCACTGCAAGTCCTCCAGTGCGCCATCATTGTCGCCATTTCTGCTGGGATAAGATCAAACGACATTCGACAACGGAAGGCGGCACTCGGGGTTTGCAACCAAAAGATTCGCGTTTCTGATGAGTTTCCTATCATTGTTCTCAGCACGGAATCGTCGGTTTCGAAAAGTATCGAAGTTGTTGAGGCTTGGAGGTCATCGGTCTTCTTTCAGAGTAAGCGGCGCCTTGCGGAAGTATTGGCAACGTCTTATCGCCTTCCGCTTTGTCAACAGCATTTTCTTTCACAAAACTATCGACGGAAACGGCGCCATCCATTCAGGTACGACCTCAACGCTTCACAGGAGTTGTGTGTTGAGTATTGAACGAGGTGATACCGTGCTAGTTGGGGTATCAAGACGCGACTTGCTAACCTGCCAACTTCTCCAACTGAGGTACTGGAGAGCACCCTAAGGAGGTCAAGGGCAGTCCGAACGAATGAGTCTGTGTCGCACGTTGCCCCAAAGCAACCAATTTTGTAACTTGTCGATACTGAAAGGGTTTGGCGGAGTGGTCGGTCGGCGAAGTGAGATTTCCAGCGGATGCTTCATCAGCTAAGCGACTTCCTTACTTGGTTGCAAGAAGCGTCTGTATGAAGAAGATCTTAGACCTCATTCAGGTCGTTTTTGTTAAGGCGCATCTTCGGCGCGGATGTTCAATAGCATTCGCTCGCTAAATGCGGAGACTAATGGACGTGAGTGAGTGAGTGAGTGAGTGAGTGAATCTCTTAACCCACCACTCGGCATAATTCCTTTGGCTCTGCGGCGCTTCGCTTGTCTCTATGCGAAATTTGTCCACGCCCAGCGACCCATGCAATGGATGTCATGATCCAAAGCAGCCTTCACGCGCTCAATCTCTATGCCCGCTTTCTTGGATCAAGCAAAAGCTCTCCACATGGTTTGGCGCCCTTCTTGAACCCGCCATGCCGAGAATGTATTCGCCGACCACGCAAATATGTCGCTTTCGCGAAGCCGGTCAGGGTCTTTCCCTCATACGGAGAGCACTTATTGCGGAATAACATGGTGTTTGGTTGCACTTCAAAAGTGCCCTGGTCGTTGAAAACACAAATATCCCCGTCCATACCAACCTTGAGCTCCCCCTTTCGGTGCTCAAGGCCGACCTGCTTGGCTGTGTTCACACAACACCAGTTTACAATGTTGAGTAGAGTTTCATCAACATCTAAGCTTCGGCGCATCGCCTCTGTCCAAAGGATGCTCAATCCAAGTCCAACAGAGCTAATGCCACCCCACGCATTGAAGAAGTCGCCCTTGCCAATGTTTGAGCAACAGCTAGCTGCCTTTGGATCTTCGGCTCCAGGTACATGTGATGGCAAAAGTTTAAGATTTGGTGTGCAGGGTGAATGATCGGACACTACGGTCCTGATCACACTATCGTCAACATCCAGCATTTCTTTCCACAAGCCGTCCTGGTTCGCTTCTGATCTGATTGGTGGGCAGCACTTGTGCCTGGTGTCGCCGTCTTGAATCTTTTCCGCGGCCAGACTCAGGTAGTGGAAACAGGTCTCTGCAGTGATATTGATGCCCTTTGCACGCGCCTCTCTCAGCATCGGGATCCCTTCAATTGCTGACAGATGGACGATGTGAAGCGGTAATCGAGGTGCTAAATGTGCGAGGCTGAGGATCTCCAAGATTGCGTATGTTTCGAACGATGAAGGCCTTGAATCAAGAAACGTCTGATATTTATCCAATGGTCCAGTTGGCTGAAGTGGTGGCAGCGACCATTGTACATCATCACCGACGGACGCTGTGACCGGTGGTATCATCTCGGCATGGAACATGACTGTTGTGGGTTCATCTGCAAGCTCTTCGAAGACCTTAGCAATGTCGTCCGCTGAGACAGCAGGGAACTCTTCAACGCCGCTGTCGATGAGAAAACCTTTGAAGCCCCGAACGCCTGCTTTCACAAGCGGCTTTAGCTGTGCGGTATTGCCAGGTACGATACCACCATAGAATCCGACATCCACCCAGCATTTCCCTTGCGCTGCGGCGACCTTCTCTCTCAGTCCATCCATAGTCGTTGTTGGTGGGATTGCGTTCAGTGGCATGTCAACCACGGTGGTAACGCCTCCAAAGGCAGCAGCCCGCGTCCCGGTATAAAAGCCTTCCCATTCTGTGCGGCCTGGTTCGTTCAGGTGTACATGAGCGTCGACGAGGCCAGGTAGTAGCACATGGGGACTGTGATTCGCATAAGGCGTTCCAGGTGGGAATGAGTCCTCGGGCAAGACCGAGTGGAATATTGATATTATTTTGCCAGTACTTGTGGATATCACAATCGTCGCGGCCGATAGTCTGTCTCCCACCACGGCTCTTGAAGATGCTACGACCGAAATTTGAGAGGCGTCGATGCCAGCGAGAATTGGGGAGGCTTCTGCCGACGAGCCTTCCACGTTGTGTGGTGTATCTGTTCCAGTTGCGAACGGCGCCATGGTCGGGTGCGCTGCGGGTGTATAATCTATGTCTGAGTGTTCGTTGAGTCTTTCAGCAAAGAGACCGCTTTGAAAGCATTAAAGACTCGTGACGTATGTGAGAGGTACAGAGCAAAGAGAAAGGAACATGGGAAATGCGTTCACCTGCACGGAATGTCTGTGTAAGGTCCTGTAAGGGAACCCAGGAGGGGCATGCTGGCGCTGATAAGAGGCATGTGAGACGGCATCTCCCCAGTCGGAGAAAGGTATATAGTGCATATGAAGGCGCAACTGAAGCAAGTAGCTGGGCTTGGTGATGCCGGCAAGGTCTGGGCAACGCGAGGTCCTGAATCGCGTGTCCTGGCTGCTATATTATTATTACTCGATCGTAACTTGCTATAGGTGCGATAGGTGCGGTTGTCGGTTGGAGCGCCTTATCAGGACTCTGGCCACGAAGGGAAGCGTTATCTTGAGATGTTGGGAGCTCCAGCCGCGCTAGGACTTGGCCGCGGCGCACGTCTACCAGATCACATGATCGCACTGCTCAAAGAAGATCCGATCATCTCCAACTGTTTGCAATGCCTCGGCCTTGGGAAACAGCATTCCTCGCTACCATATGAACCACTGTATTTCAACACTGTCATACTGGCAGTGCGAAGAATTGGCATGTCTGATGCTCTTCTAGGTACATGTACCTCCCAACAGACTTACACCATGACGTCCACCTAAGCGTCATGAAACTCAATACCGACCTCTGCTATTTCGATCGAGTAATGCTTACTCGATGGCTTCCTATGCCGAGAGAGCTTCAACCTCGCCAGCAACGAGCTTCGTCGTGTCATGCATGGTACGGGCGATCGCATATGTTACAATCAGCTCTCTGCGCCTCTCCATAGCGTGCTGTCCTTCATTCCGGTAGCGCAAAGACGTTGGGTATTATCCGCCATTGTGCAGAATCGAGCCGGATCGGTAGCATTTGTTCAGAAGCTGCCGATATGTACGTTCGTCAATGCAAAATTTCCAGCACCAGCGCGCTTACGCAATACTTCCATGCGGTGTCCACTTTCTGACTGCCGACAACGTGAATACCCGACCTCGTCTCAGGCTACGAGAGTCTGTAAGTCTGAGGTGCCCAGTTGAAGAAACTTTCGCCAGTGGTCTTGCACACTGCCTGACAGTCACTTGGTAAAAGTACACCGCGGAAGATTGAAAGAGCAGAAGGGATTGACTTGACTGCACAACATGGCGCGTGCGAGGAAGAGACAACACGGGAGGATCGCCAGGAGCTGTTGTTCATCGCGTGGACAGGAGGTGTAGTCAAATGCTGCTCGTTTCTCGGGGGTTGAGCCAATGCGTTCGCCTTGTGTACCTCGTTCTCGCCCACATTCACACGAGGAAGGTCAGTAGCGCTAGCGCCGCAGATATCCTGTCGAAGGCCCGGTCGCGCACAAATAGTCGGCACAGTGCCACAGTCGAAGACGAAAGCATGGACCCAAGGCAATACCTACAAGCTCGCATTAGAACCAGGAAGGTGGGGCTTGCGGTGAATACAGGCTTCATGCAACATGGAAAAGTGTGGAAAAGCGTGGATGTGTTTGGCGTGCAGGCGAAGGAGTACGACGAGCCCTGAAGACCTTCACGTGGCAACGCGTACTGTAGCGTCTCGTTCCGCCCTGCGCCCTGCGCCCTCCGCCCTGCGCCCTCCGCCCTCCGCCCTGCGCCCTCCGCCCTCCGCCCTGCGCCCTGCGCCCTCCGCCGTTTCTGTTGGTTGGTGAGAGGTGCCGCATTGTGGACCCGAATGTAATGCTAGGCTGCCCGAGCATCTTTCAAAGGCCAAAGCAAGGTTAACAGCTTACGATAACACGCGGGAGCCGCCTTCTGGGAAGCCTTGAATAAAGAGGCCATCCGACAGCACGACCGAGATGAATACCAATATCGATACGAGTTTGAGTGCGAAGTGCGAAGGAAGGCTTGGAGTAGTGATGAGTTTACATCCCGTTACTGATTCCCGTACACACTTTCGGTACGTCGGCCGCATGTCTAGACCTCTAGAAGCGACTGCTCGCTATGTATGTCGTGCTATATTCCGGCCCTCGCCAGCCGACGCCAGGCAGCCCTAGACGACAGGCTGACGACCTGCTGGGTGGCCGTATAGTAAAAGCAAATTAAAGAAGCTAGGATGCATGGTTCCTTCGCCACCAATCACCTACTACAGTACGACGTTGCTGCTATTGATCGTGGAATTGGTTCTGCAGCGAGAATGCGCCCTTGTGGGCCACATGATGTCCCTCAAGACACCGAGGGTCATGTGCAATGGAGTATGTAGGCAGAAGATGGGGATGGAGTGAAGTTGCGCAAGGGAGATGGGAGATGACAGGTTCGCAGATCGTAGGCATCGTGCCTGACGATCGTTTGGCTGTTTCAGGGTTAGCTCGTCTTGGCCCTGTTCGTTCCGAGGACCCTGCGCCTCTCTCTTCTCTCGAGACTCGACACTCGACACTCGACACTCGAGACCGTACTGTAAAATAACTTATCTTCTACTCCGTACTCCCTACACTCCGTACCATGCTCCATCAACATGCCCATCCTAGCTGCCAATGTCACTGTACTGCAGTGCTAGCTGCCGCAATATCCTCATCACGCCGTGGCCCGTGGTGCTACTGGTCGAATTCGAATTCCCCGAATCCTCTCCCAGAGTGTTTGTTCTTCGGCCATTCCGTACTATCTGAGACACGCAGACACAAGAGCATGCTGTGGCAGCTTTATGGCATGCCAATGCTCACAGCAATACGTACCACACGCAAGTTGCCACGTTCCATTGCCTTGCCTACAGGCTACACGTACGAATGCCCGAGCCCCGACTCTTGCTCCTGCAAAGCTTCCATTCCCCTGTCAGCCGTCCATGGCCCGCAGCTGCATGGATGTTGTGAACGCTTTGGCATTCATTTAATCTTTCGATTCCCTCCTCGCTCATCTCTCTGCGCTTGCCCGCTTCACCCGGCTGACATTGGTCTTCTACTTTCACTTCTTAAGCTACATGGCACGAGGCCTCACTCCAGGCTTGATGTTCCATCGGTAAACTCGTGCTTCGCACCAAGTCTGTGTCACTCTTTTGAACTCGGCACGAGGGGCAGACCGTATGGGGCGGGAACGCAGCGAGAATGCAGAGACGCCTCTTCCACCAACTTATCGTCTTTCTTTCGTCGATTTGCAGCGTCCTAGCGTCACAAGCGCCTTCGCTCGGTGGTCGAAAGGCCGATGAAATCATAGGCGCAGGTGCTGACCATTTCCTGCAACGGCAACATCACCATCAACACCATCAGCATTCGAAAGAGAAGAGGCAAGCGGGACGCACATCGACGCCAGTGACGGGCATCCGAGATGCAGGCGTCGTACCAAGGCGAGAAATTAGAGATCTTGCGAACAGGCCCGATGAGTTCAACCTTTTGCTCCTGGCCCTGACGAGATGGATGGCAGAGCCGCAGAAGCAGCACCTGTCGTACTACGATGTATGCTGTAAGTTGTTCTTCAACCCGAGCGAGGATCCTTGCCGCTAACAGTCGGAAAGCAATTCATGGCAGGCCTTACGAGACTTGGGACAATGTGCCACCTCGTGATGGTCAGAACAGTCCTGGATACTGCACACACGTGTCGAACTTGCTGCTGCCATGGCATCGACCATACCTTGCACTCTTCGAGCAAACTCTGTACAGCCATGTCATTGCACTTGTTAATGAGTATCCGGATGGTCCGATGCGTCAACGTTTCGCTAAAGCTGCGGCGAACGTACGCTGGCCCTATTGGGACTTTGCTGCTACACCAAAGGACGGTAGCAGCGTTTGGCCGGATATCGTCACAAGAGAATCTGTTCCAGTGATCATGCCTAATGGCTCTGCCACAATCAAGAACCCGCTTCGGTCGTATGTATTTCATCCCATATCGGCAGCCGATATGTACTTCAATCCGGTATGTGCATCACATCTCCACGCTGGCAATTAATGCTCATAAGGTCTACAGTTTGCCTCCTGGCCAGAGACGCTGCGGGCGCCGACTGGCTGGACACAGGGTGCAACCAGCCAGAACGCGATAGTAGCGCAGCAGATCGATAATCAGCATATTGGATGGCAAAACCGGATCTATAACATGCTAGTCTACTACAACAACTTCACTCAGTTCTCCAACGAGGCATGGATTCAAGACCACTCGAAGGCAGACAGCATCGAAGCGATCCACGATACGCTGCATGGCATCATTGGTAGCAATGGCCACATGACATACCTGGATTATTCCGCCTATGATGCAATATTCTGGCTCTTGCATTGTAACCTGGATCGCATATTCGCCATTTATCAGGTCTTGCACCCGAACACATGGGTGGAACCAATGCGAGCTGTAATCCAGTCATACTGGATCAAGGTTGGCGACCTGATGGATGCAAACTCCCGTAAGTCACTCGGTGCTACAATGTTCATGTTGCGGCTGACACAAGCAGCTCTCGAACCATTCTCAAAGGACACTATGGGTACAAAATGGACCTCAAATATGGTCGGGTCTACTGAGCAATTTGGTTACACCTACCCAGAAACCGCCTCGAAAAATGTGAACGACGTCAGAAGAGCTGTGAACGAGCTCTATGGTCGCAATGCCGCTGCTGGGGGCCCCATGCGCAAACGTGACCCATTGCAAGCAGCCACGCATGAGGAGGTCAAAGGTGCTGCTGGCATGACAGTCGACGGACACCTCCGGGACTACGCAGCGAATATCATTTCTAACAAACATGCACTCGGAAAATCATATGGCATCTACCTGTTTGTTGGCGACGTAGACGATTCGGATCCATGCTCTTGGGGCACTTCGCCGAACTTGGCGGGAGTGCAAGCTCCTTTCACATCACTCTCTGAAGGACCGGATCCGAGCAAACCAGGCATCAAGATCTCCGGAACTGTACCTTTGACCGACACGCTGCTTGAGAAGGTGAAGTCCGGCGAGCTCAAGTCTATGGACGAGGACGACGTAGGACCGTATCTCAAGGAAAAATTGCAATGGAGAGTGGCTACCGTAAGCGGATCGATGAAATGTCTGCGTGCAAGATGTGGGCTAACTAGTACTAGTTCGACAGCAAACCAGTGCCTGTGGAGAACATGCCTGACCTCTCCGTTGTCGTTACAATGGCCATGATAAAACCTGCGGAATCTGAGGATCAATTTCCCGAAAGGAGCGAACTTCGAGAGCTGGAGCACATAACGAAAGGTCGTCCTGGTGGTTGCTGAACTGTCGCAATTCGTGCACAACAGAACCGGATTGCAATAGACCGGCGGAGCCAGGTTTTGAAAGTTCGGCGAGCAAATTCTTGTTGGATTCCTTCACTATACAGCTTTGAGAAGCGAACTCAACCATTGGCAAAACAGCCTACCAGCTGTGCATGGACTGGAAAGTGATTATTCCGACGTTAGTAGATACAATTCATGTACAATGTTCGTCCACCAGTCGGCCTTCGGCTTCCATACTTTGGTAGATCTTAACACTCAAGGTACTTTTGCGCCACCGACGCAGACTGTGCTTCCAGATTTGGAAATTCGCGTAGCGCCCTCTCGATAGTTCGTGCAGCAAATATATCGAGCAGTGGATAGCTTGAAAACCATCCTCTTATGCAACGCGTGGCATTAATGGTATGTGGCTGTCGGGAACGTTTTCATTGGATACTTGCTGACTACCAGAAATCTTGTAGCATTTCTGACAAGAGTAGAAACTGAGCCAAGGCTGTAGCTGACCTCTTTGACCTACTGTAGTTTTGGTACTGCTCCTCGCAGGAATGCCCAGATCCAGTGGTCCAACCACCTTTTCGAGCAAGCTAGCAGATGATCGCCACATGGGCTGGGGAACTACGACACCACTTGCTCCTTGCGCCGAACGGTTTTGGGCGTGGCCAGTTCTACATCTGTGGAGCCGTCCGGGTAGTAGGCACATTGAGTGACACTCTCCTCTTCCACCTTTCTCTTCAGCCAACACGTTCGCTATTCGACTTTCAACATGGTGGTGCTGGGAGGAGCAAAAGCGATTCGAACGACTTGGACATCGAATGAGTGAATTACCTGGCTATCATTCGAGATATCAGTCTTGACATCGGAATACACTCTGCTGGCGAGCACTATTTGCAAGTGAAAGCGACTTGATCAGACTTTGCAGGCAGGCAATTCTCTAAGTGCATGCGAGAGACCATCTGATTGCCTCGAGACTTCAAATTTCAGGACTGGCCATTTCGCGGTCATGAAACAATATTCGGCACTCTCTGTCACCCTTTGGTCTCTATACGCAGCAGCCACAAACACAAACGCTGCCTCAACAGATAGTAAATGCCTCGCTGGTCCCTTAGCCAAGCCAGCATCGCAGCTCAAAAACTATGGCCCGGCCCAAGCATACTGCTCTCAGCAATACCCAGCCACCACGGTGACAGTAACTTCATGTGCGACACCCACATCAGCACCGACAAGAAAGGAGCGACGGAAAGCACAAGATGATGATAAACAAAGTAATGATAATGACCCTGAAGACCGAGCGAAAGCGTTCGCAAGAATACAACAAAGTCCTCATGCAGCTCAAGCCGCCATCTGCAGCTGCATCTCAGACCCTCCTTCGACCATAAGTATCATAGCGAGCTGTACTCCTGGGCAATACTGCGACGAAAGCGGAGACTGTAAACCAAAGCGCAACTGCAATAATCCAGCTCAATGCGAGTCTCAAAGCTACTGTCTCGAAGCGGCCGCGGGTGCATGTTTCTGTCATCCAGATACCGATGACTCTTCACGGGGATACTGCATGTCTGGAGGTCCGACCGCAGGTGGATGCCCGGAGACCTACGAAGATTGCGCTTCGAATGCAGAGTGTCAAGGAGCGAGAGTGTGCATATATGCTTGTTGCAGAGAGCAGCCTTTTTGCGTTGATATCAATGATTATAACCCGAGCACGCCCAATGAGGCGCCTGCGAACATGCTGTTTAGTAGAGAGAGGACAGGCGTGAATCCGACATGAGTAGGGAGGATGACATGGTTTAGTCTTCGATTCCTGTTCAAACTTGAATGCTATGGGGCGCGAAAAGCGCCTTTATGATGATTATGATGATGATGTGACCCTGTCCGACCTCTCTCATGACTTCCTTCTCGACGATAGTGTAGAACAAACGCAATGGTGACATGACCCAGCATTGAGCATTATAATCAGCGTCTCTCGATTTCCGAATCATTTCGGCGCAACGTAGCATCTCGCAGACTGCGACGCTCGGTAAACCAGCGATGCTTGAGCCAGTGTACTCCTCCCAACATGGACCGGCGCCTTGGTGACAGCGAGACGCCGGCAACATTAAATCTCCAATGGTTGCCAACTCCATCAAGCGAAGAGACCGTCCGTATCCAGCACCTCGTTTCACGCGATGTCCTTGGGCGTTAGCAACAAGTTGAAGGCCATCAGCTCCGTAGCCCACTTGAGAAGGCTCGAATTCGAGTCGCAGTCGAGGACATTCAATTGGAACCATATTTCCAGCGCCGTTGAGCTGGCGTAGCCGTGGGTCAATGCCTTGATGAGATACGACGTTGAAGACGCTTGCAAGGCTCGACATGGCTTCGTAGATCCGCGCGGCCATCTCGCGGCCGTGTTCGCGAAGGTGCTCGATCCTATGGTGCATGAAGCCATTCTGCAATGCCTCAGCTCCACCATGCAGGACGATTTAGATATGCGGGTTGCAGATATGCTCCTCGAGATTGTGATACCGATCAACAATTCCGTTGTACTCCTGCATGACCTTGTCTAAGTCTTTAATCCAGTCCACGCCCACAGAGTGCTATCTCGGGAGACCAGAGCGAGAATGTAGCGATTTTATGATCATTCTAGTGCATTAGTAATGAACAAATGAATGAGTTTGAGGTTTAACTTTGTAGACCGCTCTCGCGGCTAGAAACTAAGCTACTATAGGATTAAAGAGAAACTCTATATAGCTAAGTACAAAATCGAACTAATTATAGTATAGAATAATTAAATCGCTATTCTTGTCTAGGCTAGTTCTAGTAGGTTTTCGGGCTTTTGTATAAACATTTAGTAGGGAGTATCTTCTATCTACGATATTACTACTTAAGTACTAAAATCCTATAGTAAAAGTTATACTCTATATCGGATTCGAGTCTAGCTATATACTCCTTTTTTTTTTCTAAGATTATCTAATATCGAAATCGGACCTAAATATATTATCGTCGTTACTAACGCGTCCTTCTAGGTAGCTATCGCGTAGTATATTCTTAAGTCTACTTTCCTCCCCTCTACTAAGCTCTATATACCTTTAGCGTACTTCTATAGTAGAGGCTAGTACTTCTATATAGTCTCTCTAGTCCTACTAAAGTAGTTCTAACCTCTTATTACTTATATTTAACGAGTAACTAGAATCCGACTCCTTAGATAACGAGCTAAGCGACTCCCTAGATAATAAGTAACTCGTAGAGCGGCTTAATTATAGTAGTATAGACAAGAGTAGCGGGTCTAATTAAGGCTATAGTAGAAAAAGAAGGTATCGTTAGGAAAGGGCGAAATACTATAAGGTTACGTCGAAAATCCGAGAGAACAACCTTACTATAGTAAAGGTTATTCGGTATTAGGCTAGTAATCTATAGAAGAGTTTATATACGCGGCGGCTTAGTAAGCTATCTACATTACTTAATACCGAGTTAAAAAGGCATTAGGCTATCCGCCTTAGTAGTAGTAAGGAGAGTAGGATTATTAGCGATCTAGATCGCTTAATTAGGAAGAGTCTATATAGGAAGTAGTAGAATACTATAGTTAATAGTCCTACTACGGATCCCTAGGATAGCGCTACGGTATAGGTAGATATAGGTATAGAGATAGTATTAAGTAATACATTTAACGACGATTTCTCGATTAAGAACTTTAAGGATACTTATATAGTTATCTACGAAACTATACTAGATTAGTAGAAATTCGCTCGCGTAGTACTCGTTAGTAAACGTAACATTATCCCTAATAATCTTAACTCGCGAATCTTTATACTTATAGTATTTATTCTCTATACGCGATCTCGGAATAGGTCAAATTGGTTTATAAAGGCGTTTAGGCGATATCTACTATTATATAGGATAAAGCGCCGTACTTTAGATATCCTATCGGGAATTGGTTTAATCGCTACGTATATAGTTCTATACGAAGAGGAGAAACTTTTAAGGCGCGAGTAGAAGGTATAGTCTAAACCCTAGTTATAGGGAGGATCGACTTATTTCTATATAGGAACGGCTTGTTAGCCTTACGCGCGATACGCTCTAGTATATCGTCTATAATAATATTAATTTCTAGGATACGGTACGTAACTAGACTATTACTAATCGCTAGGTAATATAGAATCTTACTATAGCTTTGCTTATCTAGTTTAATATTAGTCTACTATATAGTAGCCTCTATATTAACTATTTCGAGTTAGAGAAGTAGCTATCCGCTATAGAGGTCTAGAATTCCGATATAGTCTCTCAAGATAGTATAGTCCGCTAGCTCTTATTTTACTATATATATTAGGCTATACTTACGATATTCGACGATGCCCTCGAGGAGATCCTTAAAGATAGTAACGTAAAGTATATTATAGAATAGCTAGGGATTGAATAGCTACCTATAAAGAAAACTAAATTCTATCTACTTAGCGCAATCTACTATTCCGAGAGTATAATCGATAGGAACGTAGCGGTATAAGAAGACATCCTACTATATAAACTTCGGTTAGATCCTATAGTAGACTTTATTGTTTGGCTCTAGCTAGTATATAGCGATTAGTAGACCGCATAGCGAATATAGAGTAATAAGTATAAGAATATCGAAAGTAAAAGGCTATTCGAGCGTTAGGAATAGCTATTGCCTATAGCGGGAATATTCTATATCGCTATAAATCTCTATTGTACCCTCGTACGCCTATTCTAGAGCTATGGCCTCGATACTAGATAGGAGTATAGTATCCTTTACGATAAGGATATATTTAGTATAAAGTATCTCTAAGAGAAGAATCTAAAGTACTATATCCTTTGCCCTATTACGCTCTAAGGCTACTCTATAAGAATTATCGTACTCTTCGTAGGAATCCTCGACTAGCGAGAATTCTTACCGAATAGGATAGATATTAACGATCTTAAGGCTATTTAGTCTATCGTCGCTAGCCTTTCGCTATAGGAATACCTTAAAACGCTTAAAACGCTATACGATTAGTATCTACGTCCGACTATATAGCTATCGAGAATATAGGAGTAGATAAGGGATATACTAAAGATAACGCTTCTTTCTCTATATACTATAGCCTCTAATCTATAGTAGCTAATTAAATAACTATAGCTAGCCCTACGCCTAGTTTCGTCTTTAGTACTATATTAGCGTCTATATATTACCGAGCTCTAGTTAATACTACGGAATGCGATACGACGCTAGAATATTAGTTATATCTAACGTATTCTTCCTTAGTTAGCTATCGTATTCCTTAGTATAGGGTAGTATAACTACGGTCGGGAGATACTACGATTAATATAGATATTAAAATACGCTAAACAACTATTATACTACGCGATTCTCGTAGATAGTATTATTAATATAACCGGTAAGATAGGGAAAGGTATTGCCGTTAATAAGTTATTAGAGCTTATTAATCTATAGTATAAAAACGATATACGGAATTTTAAGAATTCAATCTACGATATTACTAAGACGTTCGATCGAGTCTCGTATTCTACGTATATAGCGATAGAAGTTAATATAGCGATCGAGAAGGAGTTTAGCGTAAGGAATAGTACTAATTATTTATATAAAGATACTATATACGATATTTAGGGACTTTCTATAAAGCTCCTTACTATTTCCTATAGCGCGAGCGCGATTCCCCGATACGAAGATGCCTAATGCCTACTAGATATATACTAAATTGGAATCGATAAGCTAGTCCGAGAAGTCCGCGAATTCAATACTAAGTATCTATAGTAGAAGGTATCTATAACGATTACTCTAGATAGGCTAGCCGATAAGATAGGAGCGGAAGTTAATATCGAGCTAGAAACGATATTCTAGGATAGAATAGAGGATATAGTAGTAAATATATCTAATCCTCTTAATATATAGTTATATATTATATAATGTCTATTTTCGGTATATATATCCGAATGTTTTAATATCTTCTCTTACTAGACCTCTTACTCTATTAGCGTAAACATGAATCCTATAGCGTATAATATAGACTCTATAATAGACGATAATATTATCGACGAGCGAATATTTATAATTATAATCTTGTATACGAAGCGCGAGATAATATAGGAATAGCTTACCGATATATATAACTATACTAACTTTCCTAGACGATAGTATAGCCCTAAATCTCCCTATACGCTAGCGTAGTATATAGATCGGCTAAGTCGCAAATATAATATTACGATTTCTAGAAGCTATAGATCGTTGCGCTTACTACTACTAGCGCCTCCTAGCCCGGTAGTAGTAGGCCCTATAGTATCGCTAACTCCTATAGTAGGGAGTTCGTCTTGTACTATTAGAGTTAAAGAAGGGAGGCATATCGAGTAGGAGAAAGGATTAGATATAGATCGACTTCGAGAGGTACTCTAGATAGTAGTATACGAGTTTAGTAATACGATATAGTTAGCCTTAGAAGAATTTAAGGCTATAGTCCTCGCTACGTAATAATTAGACTAGCCTCTTTGCTATAGTAAATAACGTGTAACTTAGTCGTATAGGTAATAGTATATATTGTTTTAGAGAAGTATATTACTATAGCGGAGAATATTAGTAGTAGACGCCTTTTAGGTATCGCTACGAAAGTATCGATTATATTGTAGTACTCGTCGAAATACGAAAGAAAATAGCCTAGGTCTACCGAATCCGCTCCGCTCTTAGTTAGGAAATAAATAAAAAAGGAAAAAAAGGAGATTATATATCGCATCTTCCTCCGCTATAATTCTAGACTCGACTATAGTAGAAGTACTACTCCCTATAACCTATAACTACTTAGTATTCTTACTATAGTACTATTTATAAGCCTTCTTCGGCTTTCTCTCTCGTATATATCGACGTATAGTAGCCTCGATTTCCGAGTCTATAACAATATTAGAAGGTAGTAGGTCTAGATAGAGGTTTCGACTCTCTACTAGGCTATTGTAGCTAGCGTAGTAATAGGTATAACCGAGGTAGTATATAGTATCCTAAGAACTACTACCGTTCGTATCGCGCTCTTTATTAATACCCTTAACAATACTCTTCTATATATTGCCTTTACCGCTATAGAATTCCTCGATAATAGAGCGAAGCTTATAAGCGTATTAGCGCTATAACTTCTTCTATTCCTTATGCTTTACCTCGTCTCTCTTAAATAATACTAGCTAGCGTAGGATCTCTAATACATTAAAGGCGTAGTTAAAGATAATAATATTAAAGTTAAAGGTAGAACCGATATACTCCTTAATCTCTTAGATAGTAGATTACTATATTAACTATTCGTAGTTCCGCTTCGCTTAACCTCTACTATAGGGATCGTACTATTACTATCGCTTAGAACCGGTCTTCCTATATAACTCTTTTACGTTAGCTAGGATTACTTTACTATCGTAGATATCTTTAAGGTAACGATTATAGAGTAGATAATCTACTATAAGGTCGGGGCGGCCTTCGAAGTATATAGGTATACTAAGTATACGCTAAGAGAGTAGTGTATTAGTAGTTAGTAATAGTTCGTTAGAATCCTAACTACTACTCTACGGAGTACTACCGCTAGTATACGGAGTATTTACCTAGTCCTATAGAGTACGAATACTACTACTACTACTACTACTACTACTACTACTAAGAACATTACCGATATTGCAAGGTATATATGCCTAATCCTTATCCTTATTATTTATTCGCGCTATAGCCTTATTGCGCTAGATAGCTTCTTAGGTATACTAGCCTAGATCTTGTAACTAGCCTATAGTAGCCTATATATTCGCTATATTAGCTCTATATACTATATAATTAGAATAGAGAGTATTATCATTATAGTAGCGAACAACTAGAGACGAAGGGAAAATAGTTAGGAAGGGGGGGAGGACGAATGGAAAGCACTATATACTAGGGTAGAGGAGGTACTAAAGGCGGAAGATAGAAAAACCCCTAAGAGGGCATATAAGATAATGATCTTAGAACTCCTTAGAGGACTAAAAGCAATCCACAACTAGGCAAGCCATATAATTACGAAGGTAGCTAATATAGTCGTAGCAAAGATTACAAAGAAATAACAAGAGACAAGCCCAAACTACTGTACCTAGGTAGTAGTAGCTAGTTAGGAGGCGCCAAAACCCCTAAAGACAGTAGTTAGAGTCTATATTACGGACCTATAGGAGCAAAAGGAAATCTAAGGACTCTTAGGGAAAGAGATTGTAGAAAGAATTATAGTTAAGGAGGTTATTAGGGCTAGGAACGAAGGGAAAGGGGTAATTAAGCTATTTATAGCCTAGGAGTAGGACAAAAAGAAGCTAGAAACACAAAAAGAATAGATAACTAAGATAGGGAAAACTATAAAGGTCTCCTAAACAGTAGTTTATGATTATAGCCTATAGCATAATAAGGAGCTTTAAGGAAGAATAGGATATTAGGAACCTATAGAGACAAAACCAAGCTACATACTTAGGCCTAAAGATTATAAAGGTAGCATAGATCAAAAGGAAAATCGAAGAGACCAAGAAGCGGTCCTCCCTAATTATCTAGATAGGGAGTATAGAGCAAGCTAACATAGTACTAGACTAAGGGCTATTCTAGGATTTTAAAAGATTGGAAATAGAGGTACATAGAAGCAACTATAGGATAATATAGTGCTTTAAATGTTAGTACTATAGACACTTAGTAGCTAAGTACACAAAGACAACCAATACCTACTCCTATTGTATAGGGGACTACTAGGTTAAAGAATGCAAAGCATATAAGGGGGAAGCAAGATATGCATGCTATACCAAAAGACACCCCTCTTAGGCAAAGGAATGCCTAGTAAGAATGTAGGTAGCTAGGAAGGTAAAGGAAGCTAGAATCAACATACTAACAAGATATACAACAAGCTAGGGTAGTTAGGTATAGAGGCAACCTAGCTAGGTACTACAAAAAAGGTTAAGACAAGATAATAGGTTCTTATTTAGGGCCTCCCTAATACTAGAGAGCTACTAGTAACTAGGGAGACTAAGATACCTTAACATCGTAGGAAAGGAAGTAGGGTAGAAGAAGCTTAGTCAAATATTGGTTCAAAGTAAGGAAAGGCTAAAGGAAAACCTATAAGGAAACGATATAGATGAAACCTAATGAATAGTACAACATTACTAAACATTATATAGTACAATGTTAACAAGAGCAAAGATAAGGTACAGAGGAGCTTCCTTTAAGTACTAAACCTAAAAGAACATTACATTATTGCAATCTAGGAGCCCTAGCTCAACCTATATACAAAGAGACTAG